>DWTR01000002.1:0-126248 GCA_018244935.1 Ardaris minthe | reverse complement strand
AACTAATGAGCCAATTACGAGAAAAAGCGGAAGAAGAAGCGATTAATGTTTTTGCTCGTAACCTTAATGATTTGTTGATGGCAGCGCCTGCCGGTATGCGTGCCACAATGGGGCTTGATCCTGGTTTACGTACGGGTGTTAAAGTTGCGGTTGTTGATAGCACGGGCAAATTAATTGCCACAGATACAATTTATCCACATACAGGACAAGCGGATAAAGCCGCGGCAAGTGTAGCTGCGTTATGTATTAAGCATAATGTGGAGTTGGTGGCGATTGGTAATGGTACGGCTTCTCGTGAAACAGAGCGATTTTTTGCTGAAACAGTAAAACGCTATCCGGAAGTGAAAGCGCAAAAAGTGATTGTTAGTGAAGCGGGCGCATCGGTGTATTCAGCGTCAGAGCTTGCCGCTAATGAATTTCCTGATTTAGATGTTTCTATCCGTGGTGCGGTTTCTATCGCGCGTCGCTTACAAGATCCTCTGGCTGAACTTGTAAAAATTGATCCTAAATCAATTGGTGTGGGTCAATATCAGCATGATGTTAGCCAAACATTATTAGCGAGAAAACTTGATACTGTCGTTGAAGACTGTGTGAATGGTGTTGGTGTTGACTTAAATACCGCATCAGTACCGTTATTAACGCGTGTTGCAGGGCTTAGCCAATCTATTGCTCAAAATATTATTAGCTGGCGCGATGAGAATGGTCGTTTTATTGATAGAAAACAGTTACTCAAAGTGGCGCGTTTAGGGCCAAAAGCCTTTGAACAATGTGCTGGTTTCTTACGTATTCGAGATGGTAAAAATCCGCTTGATGCCTCAACGGTTCACCCTGAAGCGTATCCTGTTGTTGAAAATATCCTGCAATCTACCCATCAAAAAATTGATGATTTAATGGGGAATAGCACTTTAATTTCACAAGTAGACGCAAGAGCATTTATTACGGAGCAGTTTGGTCTGCCAACGATTAATGACATCTTAAAAGAGTTAGCAAAACCGGGGCGCGACCCACGCCCAGAGTTTAAAACAGCGACTTTTGCTGAAGGTGTTGAAACGATGAATGACTTAGTTAGTGGCATGATCCTTGAAGGAACGGTGACTAACGTGACTAATTTCGGTGCATTTGTTGATATCGGTGTACACCAAGATGGCTTGGTGCATATTTCTTCTTTGGCTGATCGATTTATTGAAGATCCACATACTGTGGTGAAAACTGGAGATATTGTTAAAGTTAAAGTTCTTGAGGTTGATTTAGCTCGTAAGCGCATCGCACTGACTATGCGCTTAGATGAAGTCGCGGGTGATAGTGATAAAAAATCATCATCATCAAATATCTCGAATTCTGTTAGAAATAACAAAGGGCAAAAACCTGCCCGTGGTAACCGTCAGCCAATGAATAATGGTAATAATGCAGGAAATAGTGCAATGGGTGATGCTTTAGCCGCTGCATTTGGAAAAAAACGCTAATAGCGCATTTATTATTACTGCATTCATCGGTAAAAAGAACGAAAATAATGGGCGTGATATAATCAATATTGGTTATATCGCGTTTTTTTATTACACATTATTTAGATCTTTTCTTTAGATAAAGATATTTATAAGAACGAATTAAATAGCCATATAATATAAATTTGCTTCTATTTTTTTATGGGTTTAATTTTAAACTGACTTAAGGGATATTGAAAAAATAATAGATAAAGTATTACCTATTTTATCTTTATATTTATTTGTTGTTATTTTTATCGCCTATCTTCTATTCTCCCCATCGCTGATTGCCTTTATATTATCAAATAAGAGTTGATGGCCTTTTAACCTTATTATTATTAAGGTTTTTAAGGGTAGCTCTCACGAGCTAAAATCGAAAGCATTATTTCTATTTATATCAACCCTGCTTCAATTAATAGAATGAATATCTATGGGTTTATTTCACCTTTATTGGGTTATTAATATGAATTTAAATAAATTATCGTTTGGTTTGATCATGATTTCTGCTTCATTACTAGCAGGGTGTGCATCAGAATCTTCACGCTCTTTAGAAGTGGCTAAAGTTGCAACCTATAACACAACTTATACAGGCACTAAGAGCGCTATTTCTATTGGTAAGTTTGATAACCGTTCTAGTTATATGAATGGAATATTCTCTGATGGAGTTGATAGATTAGGCAATCAATCCAAAACGATTTTAATGACGCACTTACAACAAACAGGGCGTTTTAATGTATTAGACAGAGCCAATTTATCTGAATTAAAAGAAGAAGCCGGTATTAAAGGGCAAAGCCAACAATTGAAAGGCGCTAATTATGTGATAACGGGTGATGTGACGGAATTTGGCCGTAAAGAAGTGGGCGATCGTCAATTATTCGGTATTTTAGGTCGCGGTAAAACACAAGTTGCTTATGCAAAAGTGAATTTAAACGTTGTGAATGTGAATACATCAGAAGTGGTGTTCTCATCTCAAGGCGCGGGTGAATATGAGCTTTCTAACCGTGAAATCATTGGGTTTGGTGGAACAGCAAGCTATGACTCAACACTGAACGGTAAAGTGCTTGATTTAGCGATCCGCGAAGCGGTTAACAATTTAGTTGCAGGTATTGAGAGCAATGCTTGGCAGCCTTCAAAATAATGCGCCTTTATAAGGATATAACGATGTCTAAACCATTAATAAGCCTTGTTTTGGGGGCATTATTACTGACGGGCTGTGCAAGTGGCCCGAAACCACTTTATAACTGGGACAGTTATCAACAAGTGGTATATCAGCACTATCAACAAAGTGAAAGTGATCCTCAAGCACAAATTGATGCATTAAAAAAGAGTATAGAGCTTTCTCGCGCTAAATCATTAGGTATTCCACCAGGATTACATGCGCATTTAGGGATGTTATATGGTGCGACGGGGGCATTAGATTTAGCGATGGCCGAGTTTAATGAAGAAAAAGTACTTTACCCTGAATCAGCGGAATTTATGGATCGCCTGATGAAAAATAAAGGAATGCAAAAATGAGTCGCTTGTTCGCTTTAATTTGCTTGGCTTTTGCGTTGGTATTAACGGGATGCGCCCAGCCTGTTAAAACAGATTACACTGCATTTAAACAGAGTAAACCAAAAAGTATTTTAGTCTTAGTGCCGCAAAACCACACAACGGAAGTTGGCGCGGGGCACAGCTTCTTATCTCAAGTAACATATCCTTTGGCAGAAGCGGGATATTATGTTTTCCCTGTTGCTGTCGTTGAAGAAACATTTAAGCAAAATGGTTTATCCATGGCTGGGGATATTCATGCAGTAAGCCCTAATAAACTCCGTGAAATCTTTGGTGCTGATGCTGTTTTATACTTAGATATCACAGAGTTTGGAACGTCATATCAAATTATTTCTAGTGATACGCGAGTGACTGTTACTGCTAAGCTTGTTGATCTTCGTAATGGTGGTGTGTTGTGGAGTAGTTCTGCAACGGCATCAAGCACAGAAACAGATGGCTCGTCTGGTAGTTTAATAGGGATGTTGGTTTCAGCCGTTGTGAATCAAATTGTGAATACCGTATCAGACAAAAGCTACCAAATTGCAGGTATAACCAGCATACGTTTACTTTCAGCAGGAAAGGCGAACGGTATTCTATATGGCCCACGTTCTCCTAGTTATGGTAAAGATGCAGAATAAGCAAATGCAATAAAATAAGCATAATAATGAAAAGGCTCTGTTTAATTAGTTTAAAATAAGCAGAGCCTTATTTTATTTACAGATAATAATTATTCTTATTTGATGATGGGTAATACTACCTATATTTGCTGCAGAATAAGTATGAAATAGAGAGTAAATAAAAAAGGGGGGGTGTTATTGAAAAGATAAACCATCCTTGGTTGCTAGTCCGTTTCCTTCCGTGGTTAATAATCCATAATTCGGGTATATAAAAGAGACTGATTAAATAAGAGAAACGTCAAAGAAAATAAGATAAGGTATGGGGGATGCTATCTTTCCTTGTAATATAGCGACCTTTATTCTTTAATAGCCCTCAAATTTAAATCAAAACACGACCTAGTTGGATATTAATCAATGTTTGCCTCTAGGATATGTAATATTATAATTTAGGTAAAGATATAATTGTTACTATTATTAGAATCATCGAATTAAGAGGGAATAAAAGAATAATAAAACTAATATAACGAGATATTTAATTAATTTAAATCGTATTTTGAGTAATATATCGTTTTAAACTCGGTGTAAAAGTTTTCTTCTGATATTCCACGATGAATTAACACGACTAACATATTGAATAAACTTAATTTATTCATGAATATCTTTAATGGCTAAGACTATTTTTACATAATGTGATTTACATCACGTCATATATTTGAGTGTTATCGCCTATCAATAAGAAGCGAGGGATCCACACGATACCTCTTTCGATCATATTCAGTTCCTGATTTATTGGTTACACTATTCTTTCAGATATTCATAATGTCTGTTTGCTGGTATGAGATATCAGCGGTTCACTTTTGGAAGGTAGAGGCATGTCAGAACAAACAATTATTTGGGATCTTGACCTGATCCATAAGTATAACTATTCAGGTCCTCGCTATACATCATACCCAACAGCATTAGAATTTAATCAGCAATATGGCGATGATGATTTTATCAAAGCGACTCAACGCTATCTTGAGCGCCCTTTATCGCTTTATATTCATATTCCTTTCTGCCATAAGCTGTGCTATTTCTGCGGCTGTAATAAAATTATTACTCGCCATAAACATAAAGCAGATGAATATCTTGATGTTTTAGAAAAAGAAATTATTAACAGAGCGCGCTATTTTAAAGACAGAAAAGTGACGCAAATGCATTGGGGCGGGGGGACGCCGACTTTTCTGGATAAACTACAAATTAGCCGATTGGTTTCGCTATTACGCCACCATTTTCATTTTGTTGATAATGCAGAACTCTCTATTGAGATTGATCCTCGTGAAATTGAGCTAGATGTTATCGACCATCTACGTCATGAAGGATTTAATCGCCTGAGTATGGGGGTGCAAGATTTCAATAAAGAAGTGCAACAAAAAGTAAATCGTGAGCAAGACGAAGCATTTATTTTTGCATTGGTAGAACGTGCGCGTGAAGTGGGTTTTCACTCCACCAGCATTGACTTAATTTATGGCTTACCTAAGCAGACCAAAGAGAGTTTTGCCTTTACATTAAAACGCGTTATTGAGTTATCACCAGATAGATTGAGTGTTTTCAATTATGCGCACTTACCTAATTTATTCGCGGCTCAGCGTAAAATTAAAGATGAAGATCTCCCTTTAGCAGAAGAAAAATTAGAAATATTACAAGAGACAATTTCTACGCTGACAACAAACGGCTATCAGTTTATTGGTATGGATCACTTTGCTAAACCGGATGATGAATTAGCGGTTGCTCAGCGTAAAGGTATTTTACACCGTAATTTCCAAGGCTATACCACTCATGAAGAGTGTGATTTATTAGGCATGGGAGTTTCTGCAATAAGTATGTTAGGTGATAACTATGCGCAGAATGAAAAGGTATTGAAAGAGTATTATGCACGAGTCAACAGTGAAGGAAATGCACTATGGCGCGGTTTATCTCTGACCAATGATGATTGTATTCGCCGTGATGTAATTAAAACCTTAATTTGTAATTTTAGTCTGCGTTTTTCTGATATTGAAAAAATGCACAATATTGTCTTCCATGACTATTTTAAAGAAGATTTAGAATTACTTGTGCCAATGAAGGATGACGGTTTAGTTGAAATAACAGTAGACGGCATTCAAGTTACACCACGAGGACGTTTGCTTATTCGTAATATTTGTATGTGTTTCGATACCTATTTACGAAATCAAATGCGCCAACGTCAATTCTCGCGTGTTATTTAATTGATGAAGGGTTAGGGGATCAATATTCCTCTATCCCTAACTCTTTTAATTTACGGGTTAATGTATTTCTTCCCCAACCTAATAATCTTGCTGCATCTTGTTTATGCCCTTGTGTATATGCCAAGGCACTGAGTAATAGTGTGCGTTCAAATTGAGGCAGCGCATCTGCTAAGATATTTTCTTTCCCTTCTCCTAATGTTTCATCTGCCCATAATGAAAGATGTTGTGACCAATGTTGAGAAGAAGCAATTCGATTGATATTTTTGGCTTTCTCATCAGGTTGGCGAATTTCTTGTGGTAAATCTTGAGGCATAATCTCTTGGCTTGCCGTCATTACCGTTAACCAGCGACACACATTCTCTAATTGTCTGACGTTACCTGACCAGCTATATTCCATCATTATTTGTAAACTTTGCTGATGAAGAACTTTGGTTTCGACGCCCAATTCTTTTGCTGTTTTTTGCAGAAAATAGCGCGCTAAGCTGGGAATATCTTCAGTTCTATCGCGTAATGGCGGCAACTGAATGCGTATGACATTGAGGCGATGATAGAGATCTTCACGAAAATCACCGGCTTGAACTCGCTTTTCTAAGTCCTGATGAGTTGCGGCGATAATACGCACATCGACTTTTACAGGGGCATAACCGCCTACACGATAAAATTGTCCTTCAGCCAGAACTCGCAGTAAACGTGTTTGAATATCAAGAGGCATATCACCAATTTCATCAAGAAACAGTGAACCGCCATTCGCTTGTTCAAATCGACCTTGGCGTACTTGAGAGGCACCTGTAAATGCCCCCTTTTCATGACCAAAAAGCTCTGATTCAATCAAGTCTTTAGGAATTGCCGCCATATTTAGCGCGATAAAAGGAGAGGACGCTCTTGGGCTGTGGCGATGTAATGCATGTGCCACTAACTCTTTTCCTGTACCCGATTCCCCATTAATAAGTACACTAATTGAGGAGCGAGAAAGCCGACCAATAATACGGTAAACCTCTTGCATTGCAGGTGCTTCGCCAATCATATCTGTCACTGATTGCAGCAAGGTTTCATCGGTATTGGGTTGTTTTTGTTCGCGATAATGCGTAATAGCGCGGTCAATTAATGCCAATGTTTCGTCGATATCGAACGGCTTTGGTAAGTAATCAAATGCCCCTTGTTGATAGGCATTAACGGCAGCATCGAGATCAGAATGTGCCGTCATAATAATAACGGGCAGAGTTGGGTATTGTTCTTTAATTATTTTTAAAAGAGATAAACCATCCATATCAGGCATACGAATGTCTGATAACAACACATCAGGTATTTCTGTATTGAGTGCATTAAGCACATCATTCGCATGTTCAAAGGCTTTACAAGACATGCCTTCACGAGAAATGGCACGTTCAAGTACCCAGCGAATAGAGCTGTCATCATCAACAACCCATACATTTCCTTTTTGCATTGGTTATCTCCTACTTAATTGGTAAATAAATAGAAAACTCAGTATTTCCAGGCCAACTGATAAATTCAATTTTGCCTGCATGTTGATCCACTAAATTACGCGCAATAGAAAGCCCCAACCCATTACCGCCTTCTCTACCACTCACCATGGGGTAAAAAAGCGTATCTTGTAGATGAGGAGGAATACCATCACCGGTATCAATCACATCTATACGGGCAACAAGTTTGTGGCGCTCACCATGAAGCGTGACCTGAAAAGCCGTGCGGGTACGCAAAATAATGGTTCCGCCTGTTTTTTCAACGGCTTGTAAGGCATTGCGTGTAATATTTAGCAGTACTTGTTCTATTTGATCTGGGTAATGTGATAACTCAGGTAAACTGGGATCGTAATCTTTTAGTAAGGTGACATTTTCAGGGCATTCAAGCGAAATAAGTTGAGCAACGCGTTCAACAACATGGTGAATACTCTGGTGGGTTTTTGTCCCTGGATGTTGGGGACCGAGTAATCTGTCCACCAATACACGTAGGCGATCAGCTTGTTCAATAATAACTTGGGTATATTCCGTTAAAGCCGGATCTGGTAAGGATTTGGCTAGCAATTGAGCCGCGCCTCGTAATCCCCCCAACGGATTTTTAATTTCATGTGCCAGCCCCCTAACCAATTCCCTTGCTGCCATTTGCTGTGCTTGTTGTATCTGCTCTTGGCTTAACCGGCGTTGACTATCCATAGGCGCCAGCTCCAGCAAAATGTGTTGCTCGGAAATAGGTTGGGCACTGAGCGACATTGTGTGTGATTGGTTATTTACAACCAATATCACTTCATTGTCGGTAAAGCTTTGTCCATTCGCTAATGTTTCACGCATTAAATCAGCATCAAAAGAGTAATAGCTGAAAAGGGCGGTGAAAGGCGTTTCAAATAATTTTCGACGGCTTTGTGCTAAAACCTGTAACGCAGAATGATTTGCGTAGCAAATAATAAACTCTTTGTTGATAACCAATACTGAATGTATCAATGAGTCTAAAATTAATGTGTTGTCAGGTAAGTCTGCCGTTTCCATATTGAATACCCCATTGCACCATTTTAGTGCATCTTACCTTTATTACATGAATGAACCAATGTGTAAGTGAAAAGACTGACTCCTTAAATGGGAGAAAAGTGCCCATCCGAAGATGGGCAAAATAGCTTCACGGCAAAAAAAACAGTTTTACATCAAGGCTTAAGTGTTTATCAGTAAAAATAGTCTTAAGCGCTGTAATACATTTCAAATTCAAGAGGATGCGGAGCCATACGTACACGTTGAACATCAGCACGTAATAATTCTAAATAAGCATCAATAGCATCATCAGTAAATACACCGCCGCGGGTTAAGAATTCACGATCTGCATTTAATGTATTTAATGCTTCTTCTAATGAACCTGCGACAGTTGGGATCTCTTTCGCTTCTTCAGGTGGCAAGTCATAAAGGTTTTTATCCATAGCATCACCAGGGTGAATTTTGTTGATAATGCCATCAAGACCCGCCATCAACTGAGCCGCAAACGCTAAATAAGGGTTTGCTAAAGGATCTGGGAAACGGACTTCAATACGACGTGCTTTCATGCTAGCAACCACAGGAATACGAATGGACGCTGAGCGGTTACGTGCTGAGTAAGCCAACATAACAGGGGCTTCAAAACCCGGAACTAAACGTTTGTAAGAGTTAGTGGTTGGGTTAGTAAACGCATTTAATGCACGAGCGTGTTTGATAATACCGCCGATGTAATACAGCGCCATTTCAGATAATCCGCCGTATTTATCACCAGCAAATAGGTTTACGCCGTTTTTAGACAGTGACATATGGCAGTGCATACCTGAACCGTTATCACCAACTAATGGTTTTGGCATAAAGGTCGCTGTTTTACCAAATACGTGAGCTACGTTTTGTACCACGTATTTATAAATTTGGGTTTCATCTGCTTTTTTGGTCATGGTATTAAAGCGAGTAGCCACTTCATTTTGACCCGCAGTTGCGACTTCATGGTGATGAGCTTCAACCACTAAGCCCATTTCTTCCATGATGTTACACATAGTAGAACGAATATCTTGTGATGAATCGACGGGTGGCAGTGGGAAGTAACCACCTTTAACCATCGGGCGGTGACCTTTGTTGCCGTCTTCATATTTGGTATTGGTATTCCATGCCGCTTCAATATCGTTGATAGCGTAAGATGCGCCAGAAATATCGTTTTTGAAACGAATATCATCAAATAGGAAGAACTCTGGCTCTGGTCCAAACAGTACTGTGTCTGCGATACCACTTGATTTTAAATAGTCTTCAGCACGTTTTGAGATAGAGCGTGGGTCGCGATCATAACCTTGCATTGTGCCTGGTTCTAAAACGTCACAACGAATGATCAGGGTTGGATCTTGGAAAAATGGGTCAAGCATTGCCGTTGTTGCATCTGGCATCAGCACCATGTCTGATTCGTTAATGCCTTTCCAGCCACCAATAGAAGAACCATCGAACATTTTTCCTTCTTCAAAGAAATCATCGTTAACCTGATGAGCCGGAATAGTAAGATGTTGTTCTTTACCGCGGGTATCAGTGAAACGTAAGTCAATATATCTAACTTTATGTTCTTCAATCATGGATAATACATGTTCAAGGGACATAGGAACTCTCCTGGCGAATGGTTTTATTGAGTGCAGTGGCCTTACACATTTTTTCGGTGAATTTTTTGCTCACCTAAATTCTATTGCGAAAAGCATGCCAACTTATCTAAAAAGGGATATATACTGTATTGATGAAGTTTAGTGTAGAATATCTCCTGTGATTTTTTAATTATTGCACAAAGTTGGTGCAAATTAAGCCTAATTAGTTGCACTGTTTTGGTGCAATCGAACGGATGCTACTAAATTCTGAGGCGTGAAAAGGATCACAATTCAATTAATTGCATATTGTTAAGCAATCATTATTGTGATCTTGTTTAGTCTCTCGTCTAAAGCGTGTACAATACTGCGCTTATTTCTACAATGCCTGAGGCAAATTTTGTGATCGAAAACTTGCGTAATATCGCCATCATCGCCCACGTTGACCATGGTAAAACAACTATCGTCGATAAATTACTACAGCAATCTGGTACGTTCGGCGAACGTGAAACCGTTGCTGAGCGCGTGATGGACTCAAATGATCTCGAAAGAGAGCGCGGAATTACTATTCTTGCGAAAAATACAGCGATTAAATGGAATGACTATCGTATCAATATCGTAGATACCCCAGGACACGCCGACTTCGGTGGTGAGGTAGAACGCGTTATGTCTATGGTAGACAGCGTTCTATTGCTGGTTGACGCGATGGATGGCCCAATGCCACAAACTCGTTTTGTGACACAAAAAGCGTTTGCTAACAACTTAAAACCAATTGTTGTTATCAATAAAGTTGACCGCCCTGGTGCGCGTCCAGACTGGGTTGTTGATCAGGTATTTGACCTGTTCGTAAACTTAGGTGCAACTGACGAACAACTTGATTTCCCAATTATCTATGCATCTGCATTAAACGGTATTGCGGGAACAGATTACAATGACATGGCTGAAGATATGACTCCGTTATATGAAGCTATTGTCAAATATGTAGAGCCACCAAAAGTTGATCTGGAAGGCACATTCCAGATGCAAATTTCTCAGTTGGACTACAACAACTACCTAGGTGTTATCGGTATCGGTCGTATCAAGCGTGGTAAGGTTAAACCTAACCAGCAAGTGACTATCATCGATAGCGAAGGTAAAACTCGTAACGGTAAAGTCGGTAAAGTGTTAGGTCACTTAGGCTTAGAACGTATTGAAGTTGAAGTCGCAGAAGCTGGCGATATCATCGCAATCACAGGCTTAGGTGAACTGAATATTTCTGACACGATCTGCGAAACAGGTGCTGTTGAAGCATTACCTGCATTAGCCGTTGATGAACCAACTGTTAGCATGTATTTCTGTGTTAATACTTCACCTTTCTGTGGTCGTGAAGGTAAGTTTGTGACATCTCGTCAGATTTTAGATCGTCTGAAAAAAGAGTTAGTCCATAACGTAGCATTACGTGTAGAAGAAACTGAAGATCCAGATGCATTCCGTGTATCAGGTCGTGGTGAGCTTCACCTGTCAGTTCTGATTGAAAATATGCGTCGTGAAGGTTACGAATTAGGTGTATCTCGTCCTAAAGTTATCTTCCGTGACATTGACGGTCGTAAACAAGAGCCTTTCGAACAAGTCACTATCGATATTGAAGAGCAGCACCAAGGTGATGTGATGCAAGCGATGGGTGAGCGTAAAGGTGAAATGCGTGATATGCAACCAGATGGTAAAGGACGTGTACGTTTAGACTACATTATTCCTAGCCGTGGTCTGATTGGTTTCCGTACTGAATTTATGACCATGACATCAGGTACTGGTTTACTGTATGCAACATTCAGTCACTATGATGATGTTCGTCCAGGTGAAATCGGTCGCCGTAATAACGGTGTTATGATCTCTAATGGCCAAGGTAAAGCCGTTGCTTACGCACTGTATAGCTTACAAGACCGCGGTAAATTATTTGTGACTCATGGTGCAGAAGTTTACGAAGGCCAAGTGATTGGTATTCATACTCGCTCTAATGACTTAACAGTAAACTGTTTAACGGGTAAAAAGCTGACTAACATGCGTGCTTCTGGTACAGATGAGGCGACAACGCTGACTCCACACCTGAAACAAACATTAGAACAAGCATTAGAATTTATTGATGACGATGAGTTAGTTGAAGTCACTCCGCAGTCTATTCGTCTGCGTAAGCGTTATCTGTCAGAAAACGATCGTCGTCGTGCTTACCGTAGCAAAGACTAATTCGTTATTCTGATAACATAATTCTTAGGGCGCGTTTAGCGCCCTGAGTTTATACTCGTCATACTTCAAGTGACAGAGGTGTTGACTAGGTTCAAGTAGTCGAGTCACATAGTTTATCTATGTTTCCCGTCTATCTTTATTGTCGCCTACCTGTAACTTAAATTATTTAGAGTATCTGGTACTACTAACTAGTCATGCTATAAGATAGTAGTACTATATAAGACGAATGCGGTGGAAAATTTGCCACCGCATAAGTTTTTCTCTTCCTTCCTATCTTTCAGTGAACGACATCTTAAAGTTAACCCCCTTTTGTCTCATTTTGCTTCTCCCTCTCTTCTGGTTTTCTGTTTTACAAAAAAATTAAGTGTGATTATTGTACTTTTTTGACGTTTAAGCCTGTTCAGTAAAGCGATTTATGATTAAAGTAAAATGAGTTTTCTATTATGGAGAGGATTTATGCTTTATATCTTTGATATGGGTAATGTGATTATTGATATCGATTTTAACCGAGTATTTGCAGTATGGAGTAAGCTGAGTGGTGTTCCATTAGCGAGCCTAAAAAAGGATTTCACAGCAGGCGAAGTTTTTAAATTACATGAGCGCGGTAATATTACAGATATCGAATTTGCTGAAGAAATTAACTCAGAACTTGGCATGAGCTTAAGCTTTGAGCAATTCGCTGAAGGATGGCAGGCTATTTTTATCGCAGTACGACCTGAAGTCATTGATATAATGAATAAACTAAGAGAACAAGGACACCGGGTTGTAGTGTTATCAAATACTAACCGTTTACACCAAGATTACTGGCCAGAACACTATCCTGAAATTGCAGCCTCTGCTGATTTTCTCTACCTGTCGCAAGATCTTGGCATGAGAAAACCTGATCCTGAACTCTTTAAGTATGTTTTAGAATCTGAAGATGTTGAAGCACAAGATGCTGTTTTCTTTGATGATGTAAAAGCCAATGTTGATGCAGCTATTGCTGTGGGTATGAAGGGTGTACATGTCATTGATAAACAGACTGTCATTGACTACTTCAAAGATTATGATTTTTCTCTCCCAGTAGAAGAATAATGCTATTGTAAGGATAACAATAGATTGAATTTGTTATCCTTTTTTATTGGTTTATTTTGGAGAGAGTATGATCGCGTTAATTCAACGAGTGACACAGGCAAAAGTCGATATTGCTGGTGAAACTGTCGGCGCTATTAATCAAGGCTTATTGGTTTTATTAGGTGTAGAGAAAGACGACAACGAACAGAAAGCCAAAAGATTATGTGAAAAAGTCTGTGGTTATCGCATATTTAGTGATGAAAATGACAAAATGAACCTAAATGTGCAACAAGCGGGTGGTAGTCTATTAGTTGTCTCTCAATTCACACTTGCCGCGGAAACACAAAAAGGAATGCGTCCAGGGTTTTCGAATGGTGCGCCTCCAGAATTAGCGAAAAATCTCTATCACTACTTTATTGAACAGTGTCAACAACAAGGTTTAGAAACACAAACAGGTCAATTTGCCGCGGATATGCAAATCACACTGACTAATGACGGCCCTGTCACCTTCTGGCTGCAGGTATAACGTCGAACGTACAGCCGTGTTAAAAGGAGCTTAGATATGTACCATTTACGAACCCCAAAAACAGAGGCAGAATTTGATGCCTATTATGCTTTTCGCTGGAAAATGCTTCGTAAACCTCTACATCAACCTGAAGGCTCTGAAAAAGACGGTTATGACACCTTTGCACATCACCAAATGGTTGTTGATGAAACAGGACAACCCGTGGCGATTGGGCGACTCTATATTAATGCCGACAATGAAGGCGCTATTCGCTTTATGGCGGTGCGTACAGATGCACAAGGTAAAGGTTTAGGCACATTAGTGGCTATGGCGCTAGAGTCGCTAGCTCGCCAAGAGAGTATAAAACGAATAGTGTGTAGTGCACGAGAGGAGTCTGTAAGCTTCTTTGAAAAATTAGGTTATGAAAATTGTGGCTTAGTGACAGGTCCGCAAACGACACCCATTAAGCACTTTTTTATGAAAAAAAGTATTGAGTCTTTAGATGATATTCTTCATCGACCTGATTGGTGTGCGGAATTACAAAAACAATGGCATCAACATATTCCTTTAAGTGAGAAAATGGGATTACGTATTACCCAATATACCGGAACCCGTTTTTATACCACTATCCCAGAAGCGGGAAACCAAAACCCTCACCATACTATTTTTGCCGGCAGCCAATTTTCACTCGCAACATTAACAGGTTGGGGGTTGATTTGGCTATTAATGCAAGAGCACAAGTTACAAGGTGATATTGTGCTGGTGGATGCACATATTCGTTATCGCAAACCTGTATCTGGGCGTCCTGCTGCCGTTGCCGATATGGAAAATTTAAGTGGTGATTTAGGGCGATTAGCAAAGGGGAGCAAGGCTCGAATTAAGCTAGATGTTGATATTTGTGGTGATGAAGGTGTCGGTGCTGTTTTTAGTGGTACTTATATTGTTTTACCTTCACAAAATAGGCAGTGTTAATTCAACTAGCTATCTTTAGAGTAACTTAAAGGGAAATCACTATTTTCTTTTGGGTTGCTTTTTCTATTTTCTGCGTTTTTTATTAAAAAAACAGAGTCTAAAAAATCTATTCTTGAATGCTGGTGTTATAGAGTTTCTATCGCTATCCAATTGATGTATATTTCGCAGTTTACGGAGGGAAGCATGGACACCAATTTATCTACTCGTCTTAATAAATATATCAGTGAAAGCGGGATCTGCTCACGTCGTGAGGCTGACCGTTATATTGAGCAAGGACTTGTCCTTATTAATGGCAAACGCGCAGGTATTGGCGATCAAGTATTTGCTGGCGATGAAGTCAAAGTCAATGGTCGATTGATTGAAGCACAGGATAACTCTGAGCTGGTTTTAATTGCGCTGAATAAACCTGTGGGCATTGTGAGTACCACAGATGATGGCGAAAAAGATAATATTGTTGACTATGTTAACCACAGTACCCGTATTTTCCCAATTGGGCGTTTAGATAAAGATTCACAAGGATTGATTTTTCTGACCAACCACGGTGATTTAGTCAATAAAATCCTACGTGCAGGTAATGATCACGAAAAAGAATACCTTGTAACAGTGAATAAGCCGATCACCGATGAATTTATTCATGGAATGGGTGCGGGTGTTCCTATCATGGGACAAAAAACCAAGAAATGTAAGGTCAAGAAAGAAGCGCCGATGGTGTTTCGTATTACCTTAGTTCAAGGGTTAAATCGCCAAATTCGCCGTATGTGTGAATATTTTGGTTATGAAGTCACTAAGCTTGAACGTATTCGTATTATGAATGTGAGTTTATCGGGATTACCTGTTGGCGAATGGCGTGATCTGACCGATGATGAGCTAATTACCTTATTTGAAGCGATTGAAAAATCGACTTCTGAAGCGCCACCAAAACCAAAGCAAAATAAGCCGAAAAAACAAATCAGTAGTAATGCAAAAGCATTGGGTATTCATATTCCTCAAACAAAAACTAAAGAAACGGAAAATAACTCCCGTAAGCGTTTTGTTCAGCCAGGTCGTAAAAAGAAAAAACGTTAATTTCATCTGTGAAATGCGCTAAAAACAAAAAAACACCTGAAAGGGTGTTTTTTGTTTGTTCTATTTAAGGCAAATTATTGCATCGATAAAATCAGTCTAAATCAAGCTCCTCTAATTTATTTTGGCGACGTTCAAGTACGATCGCTGCAAGTTCGGCATCCATAACTCGCTCAATCAATGCATCATAATCTTCTTTAGAAAGGCAATAGAACAACGGAGTTTTGTTGTCATCACACACAAGCAGTGTGCTGTTATCTTCAAGTGCAGTTAAGGGAGATTGTTGAAATACATTTAAAGATATTTTTTCAGGGGAAAAATCTTCGTCAGACATGAAAACTCCACAATAAAGAAAAGGGCATTAGCGCATTGTAACGCTTTTTATAAAGGGAGCAATCCGTGCTCCTGCGAAAGATCAATATTATAGGTGATTAATTATCTCGCCATTTTGTATTACTGAATTGAGTATTTGTTGCTCACCTTTGCTGCCCGTTAATGTGCCATTAAGTGTTGATGCCACTGGGTTGGAGCGTAAATTACCTTTTAATTTTAGTGTGAATTGCCCTATTTCATCAGAGTAGGTTGTTTTTAAACCTAATGTATAAGGCGTTGATAAAGGTACATTTAGTCCATTAGCAATAAGTGAAAATTGGCGCTGTTGGTTAGATTGCACTAAACCGGCTGAACCTCGAATAATGCCATCACCAATAAATGCTGAATATTGCTCAACAATAGCGTTATCTTGTTGAGTGACAATGTTTAAATCAGGGCGGCGTAATTCAATACGATTTAACGTACCACTATCAGCATTTAATACGGCTGAACCTTGCCATAATCCCCATTCACCTTCTTTTGCAACCACTAAATTTTGCAGTTTTCCTGTTAAATTGGTGAATTGGAATGGGAACTCGGGTGTGATATCAATCAAGATAGATTGATTGATAGATAACTGTTCGATAGTGATATTTTGAATATTACTCTTGTTATCTATTGGTTGAGCGAAAAAATGGAGCCAATTTTCAGGAAGCGTATATAAAAGACCTGACAGTGTGGCATCTTGGATAGTGATGGTTTTATTGTCTTTATTCCAATGACCAGCAAGTTTAATTAAGCCTTTTTCATAGCGTAGACTGAGGCTATCTAGATTAAGTTGATTGTTTTGCTGATTGAGTTTTGCGATAAGATCAGTGAAGTGCTCGTCTTGAAAAACAATGTCATTGGTATTGAGTTCACCGGTTGTAAATGAAAGCGCGGTATCCCAACTAAACTGAGAAAATTGCCCATCAAAACCACTGATTGCCCACTGTTTTCCTTCAGCAGTAAAATCAACAATATTGAGCGCTCTTATGCTAATACGAGGATATTCAGAAAGAGATTGGATTAATTCGTTAAAGGTTTTCGAGGATTGCCAGCGCAAGCCATTCATATAAACTTCATCAAATTTCCATTGATTATCTTGATATTGTCCGCTCAAGGATAGTGAGCCGTTAAGTAGGCGAGTACCTAATTTTTCTATTTGAATATTATTTGGCTGATATTGCCCTGAAATAATAAAGTTACTGAATTCATTATTATTTATCATGCCGTTAGCAATAGAAAATTGGAAATGACCCGCTCCAATTAAGTCGGTTGGTGTTGGGTTCCATGGCGTGATCCCGCCCGTTACTTTCTTGGCATCAAAAGAAAAATCAGTTTTTTCACTGCTTAGTGCCATGTTTTTAAATTGTAAGATATCGGCACTTAACGGTATTGAAGATATTTTGTCTGCAAAATCAATATTGCCATTTTCTAATGTAATTTTTTGCAGATGAGAAGGGGTAGTAAAAAACTGCCAATTAAACCGGATTTGTGCTGATTTTGCCGATACTGTGGCTTTATTTTGTTTTGGATTAACAAGGAGATCATGAACAATGACTTGCTCGGGTTGCATAAGATCATGTTCAATACCAGAGAAACGAATATCATAGCCAGTGTATTGTGTCAGCCATTCACTGGTTTTTTGCGCGCCCCACTGAGTCTGAATAAAAGCGTAAATTATAATAATAAATAAAATAACGATAAGTATCAGAGATACCAAACTTTTCATCAGCCAGCGCATAACCCGTCTCCTGTTTTATACTCCATCAAAACAGTATACAGTTATGCCTGAAAACTAAGCGATGCTCAAGTATTCGTCACTATATAAAGCAAGATTATTTAACTGCTTATGTATTTATTATAGTGGATATCTTGTTTCTCAATTCGATAGTGGGTTGAGTATTTTGCTTTTTTAAATAGGTTTCAATATTACTCAATATATCGTTTATAGAATTCTTATCCCGTTGTTCTCTATCATTTAATTCTTCTTTTATTAACTTATTACCATAGTTAATAAGTTGAGAAATGAGTTCATTAGGTTCAAGGCTGCCAGAATGATAAGTATCGTAAAAATTAGGGAGAATACCCGCTTGCGTTGGTAAATATTGAAACTGATACGTTAGAAATCCCTCTTTATCTTTATCCTGCTGATTATTAAGGCAAGGGTTTTGTAAAAACGTCACTAAGTCTTCTTTAATATGTTCTAAGTTAAACTCAGGAATAGACTTATTTCCTAAATATGTAAACTTATGATTTGTATTAAATAACGATAAAATAGAATCTTTTAAATAAGTTAAAAATTGTCCTATTGTTTTTATATGATAACTTTCAGTTGATGGATGATTTTTAAGATATTGAAGTGCTTTATTATTAACAATATTAAGTGGCGTTGGCATAGTCGCTCTCTTTTGTAGATAACATGAGTAAACATACTAATTATCGCAATTTGAAGAGGAATGCTTGTGTAAAAAGACCCTGTTTTAGCGTAAAAATAAAGCGCTATTTTTTATTATGAAGATAGCGCTTTATTATTCTGTTACGACTTAATGATTATTTTTCTGGTGGAAAAATCAGGTTTAAAATAATGGCGGTTAAACCCCCCGCAGCAATACCGGATGAGAGCAATGTTTTTAGCCAATCCGGTGCAAATTGCAAGATTTGAGGTTGTTGTGAAACCCCCAATCCTACTGCAAGTGAAATCGCAAGGATCATGATAGCTCGGCGGTTTAGGGCTTCTTTGGATACAATGCGCACACCAGATGCCGCTATTGTACCAAACATAACTAATGTGGCTCCGCCTAATACTGGCTCAGGAATTCTTTGCACAAATTCTGCAACGAACGGAAATAAGCCTAAGATAACGAGCATTGCGGCAACAACATAACCTACATAGCGACTAGCAACACCCGTTAATTGGATCACACCATTATTTTGACCAAAACAAGAGTTTGGAAAGGTGTTGAAAAATGCCGAAACCATGGAGTTAATCCCATTAGCCAATACACCTCCTTTAATACGTTTCATATATAAAGGGCCGCTGACGGGTTGCTCTGAAACATCTGAAGTTGCTGTAATATCCCCGATGGTTTCTAGTGAGGTGATCATAAACACCAGCATTAAAGGAATAAGCAAATGCCAATCAAATGACAGCCCATAATAAAATGGTTCAGGAATAGTCATAAAAGGTGTTTCTTGATGTTCTGCTGGTGTGGGTAACATATCTAAAGCCCAAGCAAGAACATAACCCACCGCCATTGCAATGACCAAGGAAGCAACACGTAAATAAGGATTTTTTTGTCGATTAAGTAAAATAATAACGATAAGAACAGAGCCAGCTAATAACAAGTTTTGTGGTGAACCAAAGGTATTATTTTCGATGGCTGCATAACCGCCACCAATAGAGGTTAATCCAACTTGAATTAAAGAGAGGCCGATTATCATTACTACGACACCTGAAACCAAGGGTGTAATAATACGTCTTGCTAAGTGAAGTACACGAGAAAGAATAATTTCAGTTAATGAGGCAACCATTAATGTGCCAAAAAGGGCTGCCATCATTGTTGGAATATCGGCTCCACCATTTTTTAGCGCTAATCCCCCCATAATGAGCGGAGCAACAAAGTTAAAGCTTGTTCCTTGGATTGATAACAATCCTGAACCTATTGGTCCCCATGCCCGAATTTGAATAAGAGAAGCAATGCCTGATGCAAATAAAGACATGCTGATAATACGTTGAGTATCGTGTGCAGGTAATCCTAATGCTTGGCAAATGAGGATCGCAGGCGTGATAACTGCAACAAACATGGCTAAAAGATGTTGGCAAGCAGCAAACAGTGTTTGTGGTAATGGCGGCTTCTCTTCTAAAGCAAAAAGAAGTTCGCTATTTTTTTTAATTGAAACATCACTATTTTTAGGCAAATTTTGATTTTCTGAAGTAACCATGGTGTGAATTTCTTATTCGACAAAAACGGTATTTTAATGATCTACGCCACAAAAGCAATCGTTTGCGTAAAAATGATGTTATCAAAATGCATAAGAGGCGCTCACATTTTTATATGTTTTAACTTGTGTTTGTCGCCGTTTTTTTTTCTAATCGGGGATACCTGCTTTTGGCGTTGTTTATGGATGAACTTAGCGTCGTAGTATTTTTATATAAAATTAACAAATAAGACGGGGTACATAAATGTATCATCTTGATGTTTATGGCACGCTGGTTGCGGCCACTTTGGTTCTTTTGATCGGTCGTAAGCTAGTGAAATCTGTTCCTTTTTTAGAACGGTATACGATCCCAGAACCCGTTGCAGGTGGGCTACTTGTTGCAGTTCTTCTATTAGCATTCAAATCTTTTATGGACTGGGAAGTTAGTTTTGATCTCTCATTAAAAGATCCATTAATGCTGGCATTCTTTGCAACAATTGGTTTAAACGCAAACCTCGCAAGCTTAAAAGCGGGAGGAAAAGCGCTTTTTATTTTCATCTTTGTTGTTGTTGGGCTGTTGTTAGTACAAAACACAGTCGGTATTGCATTAGCAGAAATGTTAGGTCTTGATCCATTAATGGGATTACTTGCCGGCTCGATTACATTATCGGGTGGTCATGGTACAGGGGCTGCTTGGGGTAAAACCTTTGTCGAAAGCTATGGTTTTATGAGCGCGTCTGAAGTGGCGATGGCTTGTGCTACTTTTGGTTTAGTTTTAGGTGGATTGATTGGTGGCCCAGTTGCACGCTACTTAATCAAAAATATCCCAACACCGGGGTTAGGCGCTGATGATCATGAAATGCCAACCGCGTTTGAGAAGCCGACAACAGGGCGAATGATCACTTCAATGGTTTTATTAGAAACTATTGCGATGATCGCTATCTGCTTAATGGCGGGTACGTTCCTTTCTCAACTGTTAGAAGGCACAGCATTCGCACTACCGACCTTTGTGTGTGTTCTGTTTATTGGTGTTATTTTAAGTAATAGCCTTTCAATGCTTGGATTCTACCGTGTTTTTGATAGAGCGGTGTCCGTCTTAGGTAACGTGAGTTTATCGTTATTCTTAGCGATGGCATTAATGAGCTTGAAATTATGGGAGCTGGCGTCACTGGCGATACCAATGTTGGTTATCCTTGGTGTTCAAGCTGGTGTAATGGCACTGTATGCAATTTTTGTGACTTTCCGTGTCATGGGTAAAAATTACGATGCCGCAATTTTAGCAGCAGGTCACTGTGGTTTTGGTTTAGGCGCTACACCAACGGCGATTGCGAATATGCAAGCGGTAACAGACCGTTTTGGACCGTCTCATCTTGCGTTCTTAGTCGTACCTATGGTCGGTGCATTCTTTATTGATATTGTGAATGCAATAGTGATTAAACTGTATCTGATGCTACCGTTTTTTACGCCTATCGTTGCAGGGTAGTTTGGTGGCTATAAATTAAAATAGCTTCAAGAAACGTTAAAGAGCACCTCAATGTTGAATATTAGCATTGAGGTGTTTTTCTATGTGGTATTTCATTTACGAATATTTCGAGATCAACCCAAAGCGAGTTTAAACGCACGCTAAGCCATGCAAAATAGTAACCTTAAGCTTGGCTATATTGTGTCTTAGCGGGTAGCCAGCGTTCGATTAAGGCTTGAGAATGCTTAGGGTAGTGTTGATGCAGGTAACGAGCGATACGCTGAACTTCAGGAATAAGTCCTTGGTCGCGTAACAAGTCTGCGACTTTAAATTGCGCATTACCCGTTTGCTTAGTGCCTAAAAGCTCACCGGGGCCACGGATTTCGAGATCTTTTTGTGCAATCACAAAACCGTCATTGCTATCTCTTAATACTTGCAATCGCAAACGTGCTGTTTGTGTAAGTGGTGTTTTATATAACAAGACACAATGAGAGGCGATAGCGCCTCGGCCTACGCGTCCTCGTAATTGGTGTAACTGTGCGAGTCCCAGTCGTTCGGGGTTATCAATGATCATTAAACTTGCATTAGGTACATCAACGCCGACTTCAATCACTGTTGTCGCAACTAAAAGTTGAAGCTCATTTTCTTTAAATGCTGCCATTACAGCCTGTTTTTCTGCGGGTTTCATTCGCCCGTGTACCAATCCTACTTTGATTTCAGGCAGTGCAATTGTAAGCTCATCATAGATAACTTGAGCCGCTTGCGCTTCCAGAACATCAGAATCTTCAATTAAGGTACATACCCAATAGGCTTGTCGCTTTTCTTCTGTGCAAGACAGCCTGATGCGTTCAATAATGTCATTACGGCGAGTATCAGGGATAGCGACAGTGGTAACAGGTGTGCGCCCAGGCGGTAATTCGTCGATGATAGAGGTGTCCATATCAGCGTAGGCTGTCATCGCTAATGTTCGAGGGATCGGCGTTGCTGTCATCACCAATTGATGAGGATGAAAGCCTTGCTCTTCACCCTTTTTCCATAATGCGAGGCGTTGATGTACACCAAATCGGTGTTGTTCATCAATAATCACTAAGGCTAGAGAGTGAAATTTAACTTGTTCTTGGAAAATAGCATGCGTTCCAATAATGATTGATACTTCACCATTTGCAATGGCATTTTGCTGTGTTTCGCGCGCTTTCCCTTTCTGTTTTCCTGCTAACCAACCCACTTGGATACCAAAAGGCTCCAACCATTTTTTAAAGGTTAATGCATGTTGCTCTGCTAACAATTCTGTTGGTGCCATTAACGCCACTTGCTTGCCATTAGCAATGGCGCGCAACGCACTTAACGCTGCCACTAACGTTTTACCTGAACCAACATCCCCTTGGATCAATCGCATCATCGGATACTCTTTTTCTAAATCTGTTTCTATCTCATTGACGACACGTTGCTGTGCATTTGTGGGTGTGAAAGGGAGCGATGCGAGAAATTGCTGACGTAATGTTGACGTATTTGGCATAAACAATGGCTCTGCACGATAAGATTGTGCGCCAGCTCTTGCATTGAGCATACCTAGATTGTGGGCGAGTAACTCTTCAATAATGAGCCTTTTTTGTGCCGGGTGCTGCCCTTTTTCAAGCTCTGCAAAAGCGATATCAGGCGGAGGATTATGCAGCGTACGTAATGCGGTGGCTAGTGGGGGCAAACCGTGAATAAATTGATCGGGTAATAATTCGTTAATAGCACAGGTATCAAGTAATTCTAACGCTTGCTCTATTAATTTACGTAGTGATGTTTGGCGTAAGCCTTCTGTTGTTGAATAAATGGGAGTAAGCGTTTCTTGCAGTTTAACTTCCGAGCCTGCAACCTTGATTTTGTATTCAGGGTGAATAATTTCTGGGCCACGGCTTCCCCGTTTAACTTCGCCATAAGCAGTGACTTGTTTACCTTGAGCAAGGTTGTTTTTCATTGCGGCTGTAAAGTTAAAAAAGCGAAGTGTCAAAATGCCAGAGCCGTCAGAAATTTGACAGGTCATCATTTTACGCCGGCCAAAACTGACTTCAGTCCTTAATATTTCGCCAGAAACAGTGGCAGGAATGCCGGGAAGTAGATCGCTGATAGCATAGAGGTGCGTTTGATCTTCATAACGCAAAGGAAGGTGAAGCAACAAATCCTCAATAGTCACAAGCCCTATTTTTGCCAGCTTGTCTGCCTGACTTGCACCTACGCCGTGAAGAGTGGTTAAGGGGATTGCATCAAGCAGTTTTCCTTTCATGGGATCAATACTCCGTCTTTTTTAATTTCCTAAGTTGTTTTTGCGTCATTTGCATTTCTGCCCACCATGACTCAGGTGCTTCAATCTCACCACTGCCATTAATATAAGGGCGAGGCAGCCCTTTTCGACGAGAAACTTCTGCCAATACTGGGTATCCACCTTCAAAGAGAAGAATTTGTTGTTCTTCTTCCGTTAAGGTGCTTTCTGTTCGATTATACATACCCGCAGCCTGACGTTGGCGTTGTGCTTCATATAAAATTAGCGCACTGGCGACAGAAACATTTAGGGATTGTACCATTCCCATCATCGGCACAATAATATCTTGATCTGCAAGTGCGATAGCATCTTGTGAGATCCCCGTTTTTTCTTGTCCCATAATAATACAAGTCGGGCGTGTGTAATCAATCTCACGGAAATCCACTGCTTTATCTGAGAGATGAGTCGCAAGAACTTGCATACCTTGGGCGCGAAAGGCGCTAACGGCATCTGTAATAGTAGGATGAGTTTCTACATTGACCCAACTATTACTTCCTGCTGCGGGGGAAACTAACATCCGCATTTTTTCTTCAGGCCAAATGGCATGAATTTTAGGGATACCCACAGCATCCGCTGTTCTTATAACCGCAGCAACATTATGGGATTTATGCACTTCTTCAAGGCAAACAGTAAGATCAGGCTGCCGCATCGCCATCATTTGGCAGATGCGGGCATATCGAATTGAATTCATGACTAGTTTTTATTACGGCTAACGCGCAGAACGTCTGGCATGATGCGAAGCTTACGCATGATATTGGCTAATTGAATTCTGTCTTTCGCGGTTAAGCGAATAAAAGCACAATACACGCGACCATCTTTCTCTTCTGTATTCATACTTTGAATACTTGAATTTGCATCATTAATAGCTGCGGTTAAATTTGCTAAAGCGCCTTGGTGGTTAATCATATCAACTTTAATTTCAGTGATGAAATCGCTGTTGATCTCTTTATCCCACTCGACAGGCATGAATTTTTCAGGCTCTTTTTGGTAACCACGAATATTACGACAAGATTCATGGTGAATAACCAAACCTTTACCCGGGCTAATATGTGCAATGATAGGATCACCCGGAATAGGGCGACAACATTTGGCGAAGGAGATCAATACGCCATCAGCACCTTTAATTGGGAGTTTAGGTGTTTCATCATTAGCTGTGTCTGTTTGTGCGTTCTCATCTTGATTTTGACTATCAATCAATAAATTACGCGCAACAACAACGCTCATTGTATTACCTAAACCAATTTCAGCCATTAAGTCGTCGATTGAATGAAGCTTCATACGCTTCAATTCACGCTCAATATTTTCAGCTGAAATATCAGCAAGCTTGTGCTCACCTAATGCGTGATTGAGTAAACGACGACCTAAATTAATAGAGTCTTCACGTTTTAGGTTTTTCAGCAGTTGTCGAATTTTAGAGCGCGCTCTTGAACTGACGACAAAGTTTAGCCAAGCTGCATTCGGTCTTGCACCCGGAGCAGTAATAATCTCAACGGTTTGTCCTGTGCGTAGCGATTGTGAAAGTGGGTAAGGTTGTCTATCAACCCTTGCACCGACACAGGCATGACCGATATCTGTGTGTACGGCATAAGCAAAATCGACAGGGGTAGCACCTGTTGGTAATTCAACAATGCGCCCTTCTGGCGTGAAAACGTAGATTTCATCAGGAAAGAGATCTGATTTTACGTTTTCAATAAATTCAAATGAGCTACCCGCGCTTTGTTGCAATTCAAGTAAACTTTGCATCCAGCGTTGCGCTCTAACTTGTGCCGTTGTGCCCGGTTGTTCACCTTGCTCTTTATAAGCCCAATGTGCAGCAACCCCCATTTCTGCCATTTGATCCATATCTTCAGTACGAATTTGCACTTCAACGGGCACTCCATGAGGGCCAATGAGTGAGGTATGAAGAGATTGATAGCCATTGGCTTTGGGGATTGCAATATAGTCTTTAACTCGACCGGGGCGAGGCTTATAAAGGCTGTGCATTTGACCTAAAACGCGATAACAGGTATCGACTTCTTTCACGATAACGCGAAAGGCGTAAATATCCATAATCGAGTGAAAACGTTGTTCTTTTAACAACATTTTCCGATAGATAGAATAAAGGTGTTTTTCGCGACCGTTCACTTTGCATTCGATATGCGCTTCTGTCAGGCGACCTTCAATTTCAGAGAGGATTTTATTAATCATCTCTTTACGGTTACCACGAGCAGCTTTAACGACTTCTTTGATTACACGGTAGCGATTAGGATGTAGCGCCTCGAAACCCAGCTCTTCAAGCTCTGTTTTGATATGGTGTATACCTAAACGATGTGCAAGAGGGCTGTAAATTTCGAGTGTTTCGCGAGCAATACGGCGACGTTTATCTGGGCGTAATGATCCCAGTGTGCGCATATTGTGAGTTCGGTCTGCCAGTTTGATCAAAATGACGCGGATATCTTTTACCATCGCCATAATCATCTTACGGAAGTTTTCAGCCTGAGCCTCTTTTTTGTCTCTAAACTTCAATTTATCAAGTTTAGACACTCCTTCAACAAGATCGGCAACCGTACTACCAAAGAGGCTTTCGATATCTTGGAAGGTTGCAGGTGTATCTTCGATAACATCATGCAACAGCGCCGCCATCAGCGTTTGGTGGTCTAATCGCATATCTGCAAGAATACACGCAACCGCAACAGGGTGAGTAATATAAGGCTCACCACTTGAACGAGTTTGCCCCTCGTGGGCATTTCGGGCGACGATAAAGGCTTTTTTAAGTTGTTCGACTTGCTCCGATGGCAAGTATTTTTGAACGATTTGATTCAGGCTTTCAAACAGGTACAAGGCAGACCTACCCCTATTTTATAAAACGATTAACGACGACCTTCCGCAATCGCTGAAACAGCCTGTAACTCTGCTGCTTCTTGCTCTTGCTGCTCTTGACGTTCACGAGCATCAAGAATTTTACCGTTAATCAGGCCTTCTTCGATTTCACGTAGCGCGACAACAGTCATTTTATCATTTTCTTCTGGAACTAAAGGATCTTTAGCGCCAACTTGTAACTGACGCGCACGACGTGCTGCGACCAGAACGAGGTCAAAACGGTTACCAATTTTCTCTACAGCGTCTTGAACGGTTACGCGTGCCATATTTGTGTTACTCCACCATTAACGAAATGACTGGGCATAATACTGAAAGTTAACTCAGTCTGCCAATAATTTGCTGATTAAATCACCATGTCGTAGCGTTTGACGATCAAGGCGTAATTTTTCTGAACGAATAATTGATTGTAAATCAGCAAGCGCAGTATTGAAATCATCATTAATCAGCAAATAATCATACTCATTAAAATGTTCCATTTCCGATACAGCTTGTGACATACGTTTTGTAATCACTTCTTCGCTATCTTGTCCACGTCCACGAAGTCGGCGGTAAAGCTCTTCTTTTGACGGTGGCAGAATAAAAATACTGCGAGCTTCAGGCATCGCTTTGCGCACTTGCTGTGCGCCTTGCCAGTCAATATCTAAAAAGACATCGACACCACTGGCTAAGATTTCTTTGATAACTTTGCCGGATGTACCGTAATAGTTACCAAAAACACAAGCATGTTCGAGGAAATCCCCGCTGTCTATCATGCTTTTAAATTCTTCTTCAGTAACAAAGAAGTAATGTTCACCATGGTTCTCTCCCGGGCGCATTGGGCGGGTTGTATGAGAGACAGAAACCTGTGTGTCATATAAAGGCTGTGTTTTTAACAGCGCTTGAATAAGACTTGATTTACCCGCACCGCTTGGAGCGGAAACAATATAAAGTGTTCCTTGGATCATGATGACTTTCTGAATTTGACTGGAGAATTAAGTATAAATACATGTTTAGGGAGCAAATCCCCCATATAGTATACACATACAATGAATGACATACAGTGCCCATGTTTAATACAGGGCTATTTTTTTCTTATTACATTCTATTTTCTTAATATAGAAACAAGAGAAAAACTAAACTATGTCAATATTAACATACAATTAAAGGCTCAGTGATAGGAATTACCTTTTATCACGATAGCGAAAAGAGATTATATTTTGAGATACCCCACAGAATCAAAAAGAACCGCTGTCGTTAAAACAGCGATTCGTTAATCTTGATTCTCGTAATTAAAGACAGGCAAGCCCAATTTATAACGAATAGCGAGAAGTCGAGCGGTTAACCCAGCAATTAGGGTAATGATGATAATGACGTCTCTTGGTAATGGTGTATAAAACAGTAATCCCATATAAAGCCACGCAGCACCAAAAGCGATACCGGCATAAATTTCTTTTTGGAAAACCAGAGGAATGGTATTACAAAGCATATCTCTTAATACACCACCAAAAGCACCTGTAATCACCGCGGCAATAGCAGCAATAATGGGGCCATACTCCATATCGAGTGCGATTTGTGCGCCGATAATAGAGAAAACCATTAGGCCGATGGCATCTAGGATAAGAAAGAGCCGCTGTAGGTGCTTCATCATAGGAGCAACCCACATAGTAATAACAGCAGCACATGCAACAGTGACGATATATTCGGGGTGTTTGACCCAGCCTAGCGGGTAATGGCCGAGTAGAATGTCTCTGACAGAGCCACCACCAATAGCTGTTGCAGAGGCGATAATAATTACGCCAAAAACATCCATTTTACGACGGCCAGCAGCAAGCGCACCCGTCATGGCTTCTGCAGTAATACCAATAATATAGAGAACACTAAGTAACATGATTTTTTAATTTTCTGACTATTTAGTGAGGATAGAGTAATTACCTTGCGAAAAAGTCTCGACTGAATTTTTTTAGTGCCAGGTAGAATTAATTAGTTTTTATAATGTGGAAATTTATTTCCCGATAAGGATAAATATGTCTTTTCAGGAACACCAGATTACGTTTGATAGCCGTCATCATCAGCTAACTAATATAAATGTTTGGACGCCAGATAGCCAGTGGTTAGTCTATGATGTACGTCCCAATGGGGGATCTTTTACAGGTCTAACCATAGAAAAAATTCATGCGAAAACAAAACAGCAACAGATAATTTACACAGCAACACAAGGGGCACATGCAGGCGTTGTGACCGTAAGCCCAACAGAGCCTGTGCGTTATGCGTTTATTCATGGACCAGAAAATCCAGATAATGAATGGCATTATGACTTTCATCATCGTCGTGGTGTGATTGTTGATGAGTCAGAAAACAATCGTGCATTTAATATTGATGCGTGTTCATTGACTTCACCTTATCAAGCGGGTGCATTACGTGGCGGCACGCATGTTCATGTCTTTAGCCCTGACGGTACGCGCTTAAGCTTTACTTATAATGATCATATTATGCACGAATTAGGGAGCGAATATGATCAACGTAATGTGGCTGTTGCTGTACCTCTTAAAGCGGTTAATGTCACTAAAAAACATCCTCGTGAATATGATGGTGAATACTTCTGTACCGTGATAAGCCAAACCGTGGCGCATCCACAAAAGGGAAGCGACGAAATTAATAAAGCTTATGAAGAGTGTTGGATTGGTACTCAAGGTTATACAAAGGCTGATGGTTCACAACAACGCTGGGCTATTGCATTTATCGGCGATGCTTTGAGTGAAAAGGGCGATAAAGTTTCTGATATTTTCTTAGTGGATTTACCTGATGATAATCACGCTTTTAGCATTGAAGGTGATAAACCATTAGCAGGAACTGATACAACAATGCCAGCAGTGGCTAAAGGGATTCATCAAGTTCGTCTAACAAATACAGCAAATAGAAAATATGCAGGTGTTTTAAATCAGCCTCGTCACTGGTTAAGAAGCTCTCCACAAGGCGATGCGATTGCTTTTTTAATGAAAGATGATAACGGTATTGTGCAGTTATATACCGTATCGCCAAGTACGAAAGCAATAAAGCAAGTCACCTCGCAAGATTGGGATATTCAGTCAGCCTTTACGTGGAATAGTAACGGACAATATCTCACCTTTATTTGTGATAATAGTGTGATGTTATGTAATGTGAAAACGGGTGAGTTAACTCGATTAACAGAAAAAACAGAACAAGCACCAAGTAGTGACGCTGTCGTATTCTCTCCAGATGACCACTATATTGCATTTATGCGTGATGTTGAGGGTTATCGCCAGATATTTACAGTAGAGACTGGGTTGTAAAATTTTGCTATAGATTGAGAAGGTATCTTAAATAATAAGATACCTTCTGGTTTAATAAAAAACTAATAATTTAAATATGAATTAAAATATTTATTTGTTTTGATTTATTTTATTGTTTTTTCTATTTTTATTTGTTGTGCTAAATTAATAAACTTTAGTGAGATAATAACGAGCAATATTTAAAGATAATTTATTATTAATGGAATGATATATAAAAATGGAATTGAATTTATGCTGGTGGAATATGGGATTATCTCCACCAATAAGATCAAGTAAGAAAATAGATATAGAAGATATCGGGTTAGCAAAACAATACCTTGGGAGAATGATAGAAAAAAGAACATTGGATATAGTGGCACTTTGTGAAATTTCTAAAAAAGAAAACCTAGATTTTAAACAATTAGCTTGCGAATTAAATATGGAGTACGTTGATTTATCAGGAAGAATAGGACGTATATTTATTGATATATCTATAATGTATAAAATGAGTAAATTAGAGTTTATCTCAAGTAAATATTTAACTAAGCTTCAACCTGATAATAGAACAATAAGAGTCGGTGTGAGTGTTGTATTTAAAGAGATTGAAAATCAAAAAATGATCACCTTCTTTTTATCACACTGGCCATCAGTGCTTAGTGCTGATGATCAAGTTAGACGTATCGCCGCCCAAGAGTTGAGGAATAGTATTGATAAGTTATTTGAGAATAAAGGAAAAGATGCTCAAATTATTTGCATGGGAGATTATAATACAGAGCCTTATTCTGATGCGATGATTAATACATTATATGCAACGAGAGACTACCATATAATAAAGAAGAAAAGAGAATTATTATTTAACCCATTTTGGTATCTTTTGTCTGATAAGAAAACAAATAATTTAGGTACATATTATTATAATTCAGCATCAATGAGTCGATGGTATGTGTTTGATCAAATGATTTTCTCTTCATCATTTTTATATGGGAAAGAAGATTGTTTTAAGTTAGATCTCGATCAGATTGATTTTTATCGGATACTAAATGATGATAATCACTGCCTAGATAATATTTTCTTTAAAAAATTTGATCATTACCCAATATTTTGTAGGATTTCACATGAACGATGAAAGTAATTTTTTTGAAAAGATAAAGGCTTCATTAGATAGAGCATCATCTATCATTGATATAAAAAAGCAAATAGAAAATAAGATAAGTATAGTTATCGGAAAACTAGAAATGATCACTAATAATAAAATAAAAATATTATTTAAAGACAATCAACATTACTGCCCTAAATTTATTAATAGTGAAAGGCTTATTTATATCGATAAAGTAAATTTAAGTGATGAGTCTGGATTTATACTATTTGGTTATAGTTTTAGTAAAATAAATGGTTTTCCCATTGAGATAGAAACTGAAATTGAATCTTTTCATGCAGAAGATATTGATGATTTATTACATATTATTGTGAATATCATTGATAGAGAATCGATAAGAATTATGGAGCTTGTTCATCATCCCCTCAAAGATAACTCAAGTAAAAATAATGATATTTGATAAAAAAACCGGCATTGCTTTCACAATGCCGGTTTACGTATTTTGAGCTTTACAACTTATTGTAAAACAGAAATATCTGCAGCTTTTAAGAACAATTCACGTAATTGACTTAACATGGTTAAACGGTTGATACGAACTGCTTCGTCTTCATCCATTACCATGACTTTATCAAAGAAGTTATTGACTACATCACGTAATGAAGCCAGCTCAACTAATGCTTCTTGGTATTTACGTTCTGCAAATAATGGTGCTAATTTATCTTGTAATACAGAAAGATTAGCCGCTAATTGAACTTCTTCTGGTGCTTTTAAGACGGAAGCTAAAACAGTGTCATTCAGTTTTACGTTAGCCGATTTCGCTAAGATATTAGAAACACGTTTATTGGCTTCTGCTAATGCAGAGGCTTCTTCTAATGTACGGAAATAAGTTACCGCTTTAACGCGAGCATTGAAGTCAGCAGGTTGTGTTGGGCGACGTGCTAATACAGCTTGAATTGTATCAATGCTGTAGCCCAGTTCTTGATACCAAGAACGGAAACGACCTAACATAAATTCAACCACATCACTGACGACATTTTTATTAGTCAGTTTGTCACCGTAAAGGCGAACCGCTTCTTGCGTTAATTCTTCAATATCTAACGGTAAATCTTGCTCAACGATAATACGTAAAACACCCAGTGATGCACGACGCAGAGCAAACGGATCTTTATCCCCTTTAGGATGTTGACCAATACCGAAAATACCCGCAAGCGTATCCATTTTCTCTGCAATAGCGAGGGCGCTAGCAACAGGATTAGAAGGTAATTCATCCCCTGCGAAACGAGGCTGATATTGTTCTTTCAATGCAACAGCGACTTCTTCGGCTTCACCATCATGACGCGCATAATGCATACCCATAACACCTTGGGTATCTGTGAATTCGAACACCATGTTGGTCATTAAGTCACATTTTGACAGTAAACCTGCACGGGTTGCTTTATTAACATCAGCACCCATTTTACCAGCAATAAAGCCAGCTAATGCTTGAATACGGTCAGTTTTATCACGCAGCGTACCTAAATCTTTCTGGAATAATACGGTTTCAAGGCGTGGTAAGTTGTCTTCTAAACGTTGTTTACGGTCAGTTTTGAAGAAGAACTCAGCATCAGCTAAACGAGGGCGTACCACTTTTTCGTTACCGCTAATGATCTGTTGTGGATCAGAAGATTCAATATTAGTGACGAAAATAAAGTTAGGTAACAATTTGCCTTGCTTGTCATAAACAGGGAAGTATTTTTGGTCACCTTTCATGGTATAAACCAGCGCTTCAGCAGGAACTTCAAGGAATTTTTCCTCAAATTTTGCTGTTAACACAACTGGCCATTCAACCAATGAGGTGACTTCTTCGACTAAGCTATCGCTTAAATCTGCGATACCGCCAAGTTTTTCCGCCGCAAGACGAGCATCATGAAGAATAATTGATTTACGCGTTTCGTAATCAGCAATCACTTTTCCGCGCTCATAAAGAATTTCAGGATACTGATCTGCATTATCAATAGTGAATTCAGCTTCACCCATAAAGCGGTGACCACGAATGATGCGATCGCTTTGGATACCTAAAATTTCACCATCAATAACAGTATCACCTAATAATAAGGTGACAGTATGAACTGGGCGTACAAAGTGAGTTTCTTTATCGCCCCAGCGCATTAATTTTGGAATTGGTAATTTTGATAATGCATTGCTTACCATGCCAATCAGTAATTGGTTAACAGCTTCACCTTTTACTTCTGCACGATAAAATAACCATTCGCCTTTATCTGTTGATAAACGCTCTGCTTGGTCAACAGTAATGCCATTACCTCTTGCCCAACCTTCAGCTGCTTTGGTTGGTTTACCTTCAGCGTCAAATGCTTGAGCAATCGCAGGACCACGTTTTTCAATGGTTCTATCTGCTTGTGATTTTGCCATATTAGCGACTTTAATCGCTAAACGGCGAGGTGCTGCAAACCAAGATACATCACCATGAGTGATGTTTGCGTTATCCAGTTCAGCAGTAAAATTAGCAGCAAAAGATTCGGCTAAAGAACGAAGCGCTTTCGGCGGTAATTCTTCTGTGCCGATTTCCACGAGGAAAGTCTCAGTTGTCATGATAGCCTCTTACTTTTTACACATAGGGAAACCAAGCGCTTCACGAGAAGCATAATATGCTTCAGCAACCGCTTTGGTTAAAGTACGGATACGTAAAATATAACGCTGACGCTCTGTCACAGAGATAGCTTTACGTGCATCCAATAAGTTAAAGGTGTGTCCTGCTTTTAAAATACGTTCATAGGCAGGCAAAGGCAGAGGTTTTTCTAACTCTAACAACTCACGAGCTTCTTTTTCATATTGCTCAAAGCAAGAAAACAGGAAGTCTACGTCTGCGTATTCAAAGTTATAGGTTGATTGCTCAACTTCGTTTTGATGATAGATATCACCATAAGTGGTTTTACCTAATGGGCCATCACACCAAACTAAGTCATAAACGCTATCAACACCTTGAATATACATGGCAAGACGTTCTAAACCGTAAGTGATTTCACCCGTAACAGGTTTACACTCTAATCCACCTACTTGTTGGAAATAGGTAAACTGCGTCACTTCCATGCCGTTGAGCCAAACTTCCCAGCCTAAGCCCCAAGCACCTAAAGTTGGGTTTTCCCAGTTATCTTCCACAAAACGAATATCATGGATTGTTGGGTCTAAACCTAATTCTCTTAAGGAGCCAAGATACAGTTCCTGAATATTATCAGGTGATGGCTTAATGATTACTTGGAATTGGTAATAGTGCTGTAAGCGGTTAGGGTTTTCACCGTAACGTCCATCTGTTGGACGACGAGAAGGTTGTACATAAGCCGCTGCAATAGGCTCTGGCCCTAATGCTCGTAAACAAGTCATTGGGTGGGATGTGCCTGCACCCACTTCCATATCTAATGGTTGGACAATGGTACAGCCCTGGCTAGCCCAGTAATCCTGTAGTGTCAGGATAAGACCTTGAAAGGTTTTGGTATCAAACTTTTGCATGTTATATCCGCATGGCGATACATAGAATAAAAAGAAAGGTTTCAGTATACCTTCTAGACGAAAGATATACAGCAAGGAATGCGGGCAAATTTCCCTCGATCAAAAAAATAATTCCTTAATTAAGTTTATGACTATGCTCAAAGAATTAGATTGAATTTTTTTTCACCTATTTACATGTATATTTATACAGTATATAAGTGGTGCTATTGAAAGTTATTGATAACAAGGAATCAGAGAATGAGTAAACAGCGTTGCGATTGGGTAACTAATGATCCTGAATATCTGGCATATCACGACGATGAATGGGGAAAACCTGAACGAGATAAATACAAACTTTTCGAAATGATCTGTCTTGAAGGGCAGCAAGCCGGGCTGTCTTGGTATACCGTACTTAAAAAAAGAGAAGGCTATCGCCGCTGTTTTTTAGGCTTTTCACCCGAAAAAATAGCCAAAATGACAGAGAAAGATGTCGAAGCTTTATTACAAGATCCCGCTATTATTCGTCATCAAGGAAAAATTAACGCCATTATTAATAACGCACGTATTTTTATGGCAATGGAAGAACAAGGTGAAGATTTTAGCCAGTTTATTTGGCAATTTGTTGATAATAAACCCATTGTTAATCAGTGGAATGATATATCCCAAGTACCTGCATCCACTGAAATCTCAGATAAAATGGCAAAAATGTTAAAGAAAAAAGGCTTTAAATTTGTAGGCACAACAACTTGCTACGCTTTTATGCAAGCGGTTGGGATGGTCAATGACCATATTCTCTCTTGCTTTTGTCGCCAAGAAGAGAGTGAAAACACCAATAAAAAGTAAAATATGCGTTGAGTTATCTTTAAAATAAGAAACTATTAGCTTTATATTTCAATATTTAAATCTGTATTAATATTCCTATTTTATCATTTCGATTATAACTATTGATGCAGATTAAAGCTCGCGGTATGGTATTTCTTAACGAGAAAGCAACATAGAAGATACCTGCAAAGATGACTCAACTATCACAATTCGGGCAAAAATTTGCTCAACATTCAGGCATTGCTCGCTTGATGCAAGATTTAAATGAAGGTATACGCACTCCTGGCGCTGTGATGCTTGGGGGCGGAAATCCTGCTCATATCCCTGAAATGGATAACTATTTTCGCCAATTACTTAAAGAGATGACAGAAAATGGCTCATTAAGTGATGCGGTTTGTAACTATGATGGCCCGCAAGGTAAAGATGCCATGTTACAAGCGTTAGCAGCATGTTTAAAAGAAAAGCTAGGCTGGAATATTTCGGCGAAAAATATTGCATTAACTAATGGCAGCCAAAGTGCCTTTTTTTATCTATTTAATTTATTAGGTGGCACAACCAAAGATGGTAAAAAACGTAAAATTCTTTTCCCTATTGCCCCTGAATACATTGGTTATACAGATTCTGGATTAGAAGAAGATCTGTTTGTTGCGAATAAGCCAACTATAGAAATGTTGCCAAATGGGCAATTCAAATACCATGTTGATTTTGCTCATCTTGAAATTGGTGATGATATTGCGGCTATTTGTGTTTCAAGACCAACAAACCCAACGGGTAATGTGATTACCGATGATGAAGTTGAAAAGCTAGAAGCTTTAGCTAAACGGCACAATATTCCGCTGATTATCGATAATGCTTATGGTGTTCCTTTTCCGGGGATTATTTTTACTCAAGCCACACCTCGGTGGAATGGCAACACTATCCTTTGTATGAGCCTATCTAAGTTAGGCTTACCGGGTGCACGTTGTGGCATTATTATCGCCAATGAAGAGCTGATTTCAGCTATTACAAATGTTAACGGTATTATTAGCCTCGCGCCTGGTGGAATAGGGCCAGCAATGGCATTAGAAATGCTAAAACGTGATGATTTAATGCGATTATCTCAAGATGTGATAGGGCCTTTCTATCATCAACGAGTACTTGAAACTATTCATATTATTCGCCGCTATTTACCTGAAGAACGTTGTCTTATCCATAAGCCTGAAGGTGCAATCTTTTTATGGCTTTGGTTCAAAGATTTACCTGTTTCTTGTGAAGAGCTTTATCGCCGTTTGAAAAAACGGGGTGTATTAATGGTGCCGGGACATTACTTCTTTCCGGGATTAGAAGATTCATGGGATCACGCTCATCAATGTATGCGAATGAATTACGTACCGGAGCCTGAATTGATTGAGAAAGGAATAAAAATTCTGGCTGAAGAAATCGAGAATATCTATCAGCCAGTGAATATCTAATAAAAATGCCCCTTCAGCGAGAAGAAGGGGCAAAGACAATAACGAGGACTTTTGAGCATAAGTTTGACGGAAAGAAATTGATTACTAAAAATTTAGCAATCCGTCTCAATCTAAATTTCTTAGCACGAGAACTATTAAAACAGATATTTATAAAATCTATGGCTTAAATAGGAGCCATTCATTGCCTTAATTATCCCTCTGCTAAGCCAAATGTGGATTTTGATAACAAATTTGGTTCAACTATTTAATATATTTATTATTTTTACTACAAAGTCCATATAATAAGTGCCATTAATTGTGGTGTTATGATGCGTAAAAACATGGCTAAAGGGTAAACTGTGGCATAGGAAAGCGCGGCAGCCCCACTTGAGCTATGAATTGAGTTTGCGAAGGCTAATGCAGGGGGATCGGTCATAGAGCCAGCTAACATTCCGCAGAGGCTTAAATAATTAAGTTTAAAGAAGACTCTAGCTATCACACCGACAATGAATAACGGTAATAACGTAATTAAAATACCATAGCCAATCCAACTTAAGCCTTGACCATTAATTAATGTTTCAACAAATTCACCGCCAGAGTTTAACCCTACCACCGCAAGAAACATGACAATACCCAGTTCTCGCAATGCTAAGTTCGCACTTGGAGGCATAAACCAATAGAGCTTACCCAATGTGCCAATACGTCCTAAAATTAAGGCAACAACAAGGGGGCCACCTGCCAACCCCAGTTTAAGTGCCACAGGAATACCGGGAATAAAAATAGGAATAGAGCCAAGTAAAACCCCTAAGCCGATACCAATAAACACAGGCAGCATTTGAACTTGTTCTAATTTCTGACGAGCATTACCTAACAGGACTGTAATGGCTTCAATAGATTCTGGACGTCCAACGACATTAAGAATATCCCCGAATTGCAACATACTATTATTGCTTGGAATAAGTTCGATACCCGCGCGGTTCAATCGAGTCACTACAACATCGTATTTTCTTTTCAGATCCAGATCTTTTAAACGTTTACTGAGTACAGAATCATTCGTGACAACGACCCGCACTGATTGCAGTAAATTTGTTGATGTTGAAAGTGAAGCATCGACCTCTTCACCAAGTACTAGCCGTACTTTATTGAGATCTTCTTTTGAACCGACAATATGCAGTAAATCTCCCAACTGAATAATCGTTGATGGCATAGGGACCATAATGTTATCTCCACGCTTTAAACGGGAGCAGACGATGGCATCTTCATTGAGCAGAGGAATATCTTGCATTAATAAGCCATCTAAATTGGGGTTTTTAATCGCGATATTAATGGTATGTAGTGCATCTTTAGTGCTGTGTTGTTGATTGCTAAAAGCTTTTGCTTCTTCATCAATGTTGATTTTAAAGAACACACGAATAAGCCACATTACTAGCAGAATGCCACAAATCCCCATAGGATAAGCCATAGCGTAGCCCATTCCCATTTGTCCTACCGATGTTGGGTCAACATGCAGATCAGTCAGTATTTGTTGTCCTGCACCTAAAGAAGGGGTGTTGGTAACAGCACCTGAGAAAATACCCAAAATAATAGGCAAAGGAACATCAAATAGACGATAAATAGACGCGGTTATGATTGAGCCAAGAAGAATAATTAATATGGCAAAGGCGTTTAGTTTTAAGCCCGAAACACGTAATGAGGAAAAAAAACCAGGGCCGACTTGGATACCAATAGTATAAACGAAAAGAATAAGTCCAAATTCTTGAATAAAATGAAGGGTTTGTGCATTAAGGGAAAAGTTATAGTGCTGAGCAAAGTGGCCAATAATAATTCCACCAAAAAGAACACCACCTATTCCTAGGCTGACCCGATAAATTTTGATATTGCCAATCCAAAGACCTAGAGCGCCTGCTAATGACAACATCACCATTGTTAATGCAATATCACTCATAAAAAAGATCCTGTACCCAAAAATAAAAATGAGAAAATTTGAGCTAAAACGATAAACCTATTTTGGCAAAGAATAATGAAAGTCGCTGTGTCTTATCGCACAGATTCAACATATATAGAGATCAAAAAAACAAGAAAGATAAATATAGAGTTAAAGCGTTTATTTAAAATAATGAAGGTTGAATTTTAATATCATGTAAACATAATAGTTAATAATATTATTATGTTTTTTTTAATTAGATAAAGTGAAACTTTCGCACACTAGAATTATTTATTTAATGACTGAAAAATTAAGCTTTTTTATATCATCTTTCTCTTGTCCTGTAAGAGAAAACAGGTTTAACTATATGATAAAAAGCGTTGACTACGGATCTCGTTTTATAGGTGCCTTATGATATTCAGAACGACAAGTAAAAATTTAACATTAGTCACATTTTTGACGACATTATTGACCGGTTGCTCAAGTGTTATGACTCATGCAGGCCCGAATAAAGAACTTTATTCAGGCACAAAAAATAATATGACCATGCTAAAAGATGATGAAACTGGCTGGGCAATGAAACCATTGGTTGTTCTTGATCTTCCTTTTAGTGCCGTATTAGATACTTTATTATTACCTTATGATTATTATACTCAGAGTGATGATAAAAGTGATAATTCACCTAAAGAGCGTATAAAAAGATTGGAAAGCACAACTGTGAATAATAGTCATGAAAATAAGAATTAATATCAAGTTAATGACTAAATAATAAAAATAAATAAGTAATTATATTTAGTCATTATCTGTTTATTTGATTATTTATTTAGCGCCGTTTCTTCTTTAGGGCCAAACATTTTATTCAAACTATTAAGTTCTTGCATTTCCTTGTCACATATTACTTTTTGTTCTGCCAAAGGCGCTGTCATTATCTGCTTTTTGCTTTGCTCGAAGTTAGCCTTAATCTCCGGCATATTATGTTTTAGATCTTCTCTTTGAGAAATGTAATGAATAAATCTATCCGCTTCTTTAAAGTACACTCGGCAAGCATGAGCTGTAGATGCTTGAGCTGGAAGTGTGATTGACAATAAAAGTAATGCGACACCCCACCAACATTGTTTCATTCTCTAAACTACCTACCTTATTTGACATGATGTAATTATATAAAAAGCACACTAATTAAACGATAATAATTAAGAATAAATTTGTTATTTTTTTTCATGTTTTATGAATAACGTAAAGAAAGCCATAGTAAAAACGAAGAAAGAGAGGGGAGCTTGTTGCAATAACGCTAAAATTCACCTCTTTTTTATGATAAAAAAGTTAAAAATCAACCGTTTTGGTTGAAAACCATACGAACAGTCAGGAGATACTAAAAAAGTATTGACGGAGTGGGTTTCTGGCAGTAAGATGCACCTCGTTTTCGGCGAGTAGCGCAGCCTGGTAGCGCAACTGGTTTGGGACCAGTGGGTCGGAGGTTCGAATCCTCTCTCGCCGACCATATTAAGAAACCCCGCTTTTAAAGCGGGGTTTTGTCGTTTTAGCGTTACTAAAACACCTTGCGCTTATTTTTTGATTTCGCCATAAAGGGTGTTTCCTCTCGATCATCTTACTTCTATTTCACCTCTATCTTGCATTTCAAATTCCCATTCTGGTCAGAAACAGAGAGCCGTAGAAATATTTTCCAAATTAAGAGAAATATTGGCTGGAAATAGCTTTGGATTTAGTCTGCTCAATAAAGTTGTTTCACCCTTAAATGATTTTATAAAAGCCTTATTAATAATCTAAAGAAACCGCTCAGTTTTTTGTTCAACTCTCTTTTTATTGAGGATGGAACGTCTGAGAATGTTGAAAGAACATAAATTTTTCACTATAAAAAGCATGAAAATCATTAATAACTGACTGAATTTAATCGCCTTATCTAGTTCAGTGATTTGTTAAGAGCTAAAAATTGATATTTTTCACTCTATTTGCCTGATTAAAACTAAAATCAGGATCCTCTAGCAAGGTGATTATTTTTCTTCCATAACAGAATAAAGCACCAAGTTCTTTGTTTCATTTCAAAATATTCGTTCAATATTTAAGCGGTTAATCACAAATTATGTCTTTTTTTAAAACAGTCATTTCACTTAAGGATTTCTTAATGTGTGGTTTTATTGACTAGATATTAGTCAGAGACTTGTTTTTTTATTCTGAGTTTGTTCGATATTCGTTTCATTTGTGTTTATAACTTGTTCTTTTTACCTTCTAACACCTTATTGACGTAAGGGAATACAGTTGGTTAATTGAACAATGACAAAATAAAAAGGTATTCCGTTTTTAAATAGGAAACCAAAACACAACAGAACAATTTCGGAGAGTAATGATGAAAAGCTCCAAAAAACAGACAGGAATTTTGACCGCAACTATTGGATTGCTCGCACTCGCTGTTTCTGCGGGTGTACAGGCAAAAACATTGGTGTATTGCTCTGAAGGTTCACCTGAAGGATTTAACCCTCAGTTATTTACCTCTGGAACAACTTATGACGCAAGTTCAGTGCCTATCTATGACCGTTTAGTTGAATTTAAACTGGGTACAACAGAAATTATTCCGGGCTTAGCTGAAAGCTGGGATGTAAGCGATGATGGCAAAGTGTATACCTTTCATTTGCGTAAAGGCGTGAATTGGCATAGCAGTAAAACCTTTAAGCCAACGCGTGAATTTAATGCGGATGACGTGATGTATACGTTTATGCGTCAAATGGACCCCAAACATCCTTACCATAAAGTCTCTGGCGGAAGTTATGAATACTTCTCCGGTATGGATATGAACAACATGATCGAGAAAATCGAGAAAGTTGATGATCATACCGTTCGTTTTGTTTTAACGCGTTCAGAAGCACCTTTTATTGCTGATATGGCAATGGACTTTGCATCCATATTATCTGCTGAATATGCGGATAATATGATGAAAGCAGGTACACCTGAGAAAGTGGATCTCGATCCTATCGGCACAGGGCCTTTTCAATTACAGCAATATCAAAAAGATTCTCGTATTCTTTATAAAGCCAACGACCAATATTGGGGTAAAAAACCAGATATTGACCGTTTAGTCTTCTCTATTACACCTGATGCCTCTGTACGATATGCAAAACTGCAAAAAGGTGAGTGTCAGGCAATGCCTTTCCCTAATCCTGCTGATATTGCGAAGATGAAACAAAATAGCGATATCAATCTGTTAGAACAACCAGGCTTAAACGTGGGTTATATCTCTTTTAACGTTGAGAAAAAACCACTGGATAACCAAAAAGTTCGCCAAGCATTAAGTATGGCGGTAAATAAAGACGCCATTATTGAAGCGGTTTATCAAGGTGCAGGTCAGAAGGCAAAAAACCTCATCCCTCCTACAATGTGGGGTTATAACGATGACGTCGTCGATTATGAATATAATCCTGAAAAAGCGAAAGCACTGCTAAAAGAAGCTGGTCTTGCAGATGGTTTTACTATCGATTTATGGGCAATGCCAGTACAGCGTCCTTATAATCCAAATGCCCGCCGTATGGCTGAAATGATACAAGCGGATTGGGAAAAAATTGGCGTTAAAACCAAAATTGTAAGTTACGAGTGGGGCGAATATCTCAAGCGTGCTAAATCTGGCGAACACCAAGCAGTCATGATGGGTTGGACTGGTGATAACGGGGACCCAGATAACTTCTTCGCTACGCTATTTAGTTGTGCAGCAAAAGAGCAAGGATCGAACTATTCAAAATGGTGCTATAAGCCATTTGAAGATCTGATCCAGCCTGCACGAGTTGCCGCCGATCATGAAAAGCGTGTTGAACTTTACAAACAAGCTCAAGTTGTTATGCATGATCAAGCACCTGCTCTGATTATTGCTCACTCGACTGTTTATGAGCCAGTGAGTAAAAAAGTAGAAAACTATGTGGTTGATCCATTAGGCAAACATCACTTCGAGAATGTCTCTCTTAAATAATAGCAATACCTAATCGTTGGGTTGCTTTAAGTACGGTGTCTTTCTTTATGAAAGACACCGTTATTCAATAATAACGAATACATTCAGTACACTGTGAGCGCAGGGGACTTTCCCCTGATTTATCAGCGCTATCTTTTAGCTGATGTTTGAAAAGAGAATTAGGATATGCTGCAATTTATCCTTCAACGTTTGGGACTTGTGATCCCTACGTTTATCGGAATTACATTATTGACGTTTATTTTCGTTCATCTTATTCCCGGTGATCCGGTAATGATTATGGCGGGTGAGCGTGGACTCTCTCCAGAGCGACATGCCTATTTAATGGCTGAGTTGGGGCTGGATAAGCCTTTATGGCAACAATATATCAATTACCTAAATGGCATTTTACACGGTGATTTAGGTATCTCATTAAAAAGCCGCATTCCTGTATGGGATGAATTTTTACCTCGCTTTAAAGCCACTTTAGAACTTGGCGTTTGCGCCATGATTTTTGCGGTTTCGGTTGGGATCCCTGTTGGCGTTTTGGCTGCGGTAAAACGTGGTTCTATCTTTGATCACACGGCGATTAGTGTGTCATTAGCGGGCTATTCCATGCCAATCTTTTGGTGGGGAATTATGCTTATCATGTTAGTGTCTGTGAAATTAGACTTAACCCCTGTATCAGGGCGTCTGGCTGATAGTGTCTTTTTAGATGACAGTAATCCACTCACTGGATTTATGCTTATTGATACCTTTGTTTGGGGTGAGGAAGGGGATTTCTTAGATGCGGTTCATCACATCATTTTACCTGCCATTGTATTAGGAACCATTCCTTTAGCTGTTATCGTGCGTATGACGCGTTCTTCGATGCTTGAAGTATTAGGCGAAGATTATATTCGTACTGCTAGAGCAAAAGGTTTAAGCCGTGCTCGCGTTATTCTTATCCACGCATTACGCAATGCAATGTTGCCTGTTGTCACCGTTATTGGATTACAAGTTGGAACAATGCTGGCGGGTGCAATCTTAACAGAAACTATTTTCTCATGGCCGGGATTAGGACGCTGGTTGATTGATGCCTTACAGCGACGCGATTATCCCGTTGTTCAGGGTGGTGTGCTCTTAATTGCAACGATGATTATCTTTGTCAATCTGTTGGTTGATGTTCTTTATGGCATTGTGAATCCTCGTATTCGCCATAAAAAATAAGGAATGCATAATGACTGAAAATAAAGTAACACCGGTCATCAGTGCACCGGCTCCCATGACGCCCTTCCAAGAATTTTGGCATTACTTTAAACAAAATAAAGGTGCCGTTGTTGGGTTAATCTATATTGTAATTATGTTGCTTATTGCATTACTGGCAGGTTTTCTTGCACCTCATGCCCCTAATGAGCAATTTCGTGATTTCTTATTAGCACCTCCTGTTTGGCAAGAAGGGGGAAGCTGGCAATTTATTCTAGGTACTGATGATGTTGGTCGCGATATTCTTTCTCGCTTAATGTTTGGCGCTCGCCTTTCATTATTGGTGGGCTGTATTGTTGTCGTGTTATCACTTATCTTAGGAATTATTCTAGGGCTGGCAGCAGGCTATTTTGGTGGGCTAGTGGATATCGGCATTATGCGTGTCGTTGATATTATGCTGGCATTACCAAGTTTATTATTAGCGTTAGTTTTGGTGGCTATTTTTGGCCCTTCTATTGTTAATGCTTCTATTGCGTTAACTTTTGTTGCCTTACCACATTATGTTCGATTGACTCGTGCTGCTGTCTTAATTGAAGTTAATCGCGATTATGTGATTGCCTCTCGTGTCGCGGGCGCGGGTTCACTGCGCCAGATGTTTATCAATATCTTACCTAACTGCCTTGCACCTTTAATTGTTCAAGCCTCTTTAGGCTTTTCTAATGCAATCTTAGATATGGCTGCATTGGGCTTTTTGGGTATGGGCGCGCAACCACCAACACCTGAATGGGGAACCATGTTATCTGATGTGTTGCAGTTTACACAAAGTGCATGGTGGGTTGTGACGTTTCCTGGTTTGGCAATTTTGTTTACCGTATTAGCCTTTAACTTAATGGGTGATGGTTTACGAGATGCGCTTGATCCGAAATTAAAGCAGTAACGGAGTAAGAACATGGCACTACTAAATATAAATCAATTATCTGTTCACTTCGGTGATGAAGATACTCCGTTTAAAGCGGTAGACCGAATTAGTTATCAAGTTGAAGAAGGGCAAGTTGTCGGGATCGTAGGGGAATCAGGTTCAGGTAAATCAGTCAGCTCATTAGCGATTATGGGGCTTATTGATTTTCCCGGGCGAGTAAGCGCACAAGAGCTTTATTTTGATGGTAGAGATCTGATGAAAATCTCTGAATCAGAGCGACGCAATTTAGTCGGTGCTGATGTTGCGATGATTTTCCAAGATCCAATGACAAGCTTGAATCCTTGTTTTACGGTTGGCTATCAAATTATGGAAGCGTTAAAAGTCCATCAAGGAGGAAGTCGTAAAACACGTAAACAACGTGCTATCGATCTCTTAACGCTGGTGGGTATTCCTGATCCAGCTTCTCGCTTAGATGTTTATCCACACCAGCTTTCAGGGGGAATGAGCCAGCGTGTGATGATCGCAATGGCGATCGCTTGTCGCCCTAAGTTATTAATTGCAGATGAACCAACCACTGCACTGGATGTAACTATTCAGGCTCAGATCATAGAGCTTTTGCTCGATTTACAAAAACAAGAAAATATGGCGCTAGTGTTGATCACTCATGATCTAGCATTAGTAGCAGAAGCCGCAGACACCATTATTGTGATGTATGCGGGGCAAGTAGTGGAATCTGGAAAAGCATCAGAAATTTTTAAAGCGCCTCGCCATCCTTATACTCAAGCATTATTAAGAGCGCTTCCTGAGTTCGCGAGTAATAAAGCGCGATTAGCATCGTTACCGGGCGTTGTGCCAGGACGCTATGATCGACCAATAGGTTGCTTACTCAATCCACGTTGCCCATATGCTCATGATGAATGTTATAAGATAGAGCCTGAGTTAAGAGAACTAGGAACGCATCGTGTGAAATGTCATACACCGTTAGATAATGCAGGGAGACCTACCCATGGCTGAAGTTAATCCAAATGTATCAACTCCCTTATTAAAAGCGGTTAATTTAGCGAAGTACTACAGCGTAAAAGGCGGGCTTTTTTCAAAAGAGAGAACAGTTAAAGCCCTTGATGGTGTCTCTTTTGAGTTAGAACGTGGTAAAACTTTGGCTGTTGTTGGTGAATCAGGATGTGGTAAATCCACATTAGGTCGCTTATTAACGATGATTGAGGTTCCTACTTCAGGCGAACTGTCTTATCGTGGGCAAAATCTGTTAATTAAAGATAAATCGGCTGAGAAGCTACGTCGCCAAAAGATCCAAATTGTGTTTCAAAATCCTTATGGATCATTGAATCCGCGTAAAAAAGTGGGGCAAATTTTAGAAGAGCCTTTATTGATTAATACGACACTGAATGCCACTGAGCGTAAAGAAAAAGTATTATCAATGATGGCTAAAGTGGGGTTGAAAACAGAACATTATAGTCGATATCCACATATGTTTTCTGGTGGTCAACGTCAGCGTATTGCTATTGCGCGTGGTTTGATGCTTGATCCAGACATTGTGGTAGCCGATGAGCCTGTTTCTGCGCTGGATGTATCAGTTCGCGCTCAAGTACTGAATTTGATGATGGATCTACAACAAGATATGGGACTCTCTTATGTTTTTATTTCCCATGATCTCTCGGTTGTTGAGCATATTGCAGATGAAGTTATTGTAATGTATTTGGGGCGTTGTGTGGAAAAAGGAACAAAAGCTCAAATTTTTGAAAATCCACAACATCCTTATACACAGGCATTATTATCAGCAACACCAAGATTGACGCCTGAATTAAGACGAGAGCGTATTAAATTAACGGGAGAATTACCAAGCCCATTAAATCCGCCACCGGGTTGTGCTTTCGCGGCTCGTTGCCGTCGTGCATTTGGTCCATGTAGTCAATTACAGCCAACATTAAAAGCGTATAATGGCCAGCTTATTGCTTGTTTTGCGGTGGAGCAAGATAACGCGATAGTTTAAATAAAATAAATTTATCTAATAAAACAAGAACAATATATTGATTTATATTGTTCTTGTTTTTTTCATTAATAATATTTAATTAATCTTAACTAAATAATCTAATAATGATTTTATAGATATAAAGTATTATATTTATATTGTTTTTTTTAAATATAAACTTCAATAATATTAAAGGGGGATAATATTTTTCACTAAGAAATATATTGCGCTTGGTATTGTGTTTTAACTTTAAATTAAGGGTTTAATAGCGTTTAATTTTATATGTTCTGGTGTTTTTTAGTGAATTGTATCTTTTCATTAAAATAAAGTAGATTTATTGTAAATAACCTAGAGAAAGTAAGATTTTATTTTTATTTTACTATGTTTATCTTATAACTATACTCAAATAACAATAATTATATATTTATCTACTTTCATTTTAATGGATAGACGCTTTTTATAACGTTATTTTCTTTATTGAGAGTGATACATAATCACAAAAATACAGTATAATCACTCTGTTCAGACATGTATATTGGAAATAGCAACGATGAAACCTCATCTTAAACATTCATTAACAATAAAACAAATGGCCGCTGTTGCGGGCGTTACGTTGGTGACTATTGCTATTTTTATCAGTATTCAACTTGTTTATTTGATAGATCAACGTCGTGAAGATTATCAAAACCAGCTTTTTAATGCTGGTGTCAGTATCCAGCAACCACTTGCTGATGCATTGTTACGTTCAGATTTGAATGATGCTAAACAACAGATTGTTACACTAAAAGCGACGGGTATTTTGGGTAAAGCGATTGTCATGCAACCCGAAAATGTGCAAGTGATGAATTTAGATTTTGCACCTAAGAAAGAAGTCTCTGAATTCTCAAGTTGGCTTTTTGGTATTCCCGTTGAAGCTGTTATCCCTTTACAGCCATTAGGTATTACTTCAACAGATGATAAGTCCTATAGTGGTCATCTCATTTTACAGGCTGATACAAATCGTTTTTATCGTTTTGCCAGTAATACTGTTGCCTTGATGCTAACAACATATCTGTTGATGGGGCTTATTCTGACGGTTGCTATTAGTTGGTGTATTAATCGTATTGTTGTAAAACCTTTGCGCCAAATTGCCGTCACCCTTAATAAAGATAGCCAAGTTTCAGCGTTATCTTGTCCAAAATCACATTGTGATGATGAGATTGGTTTGCTGGTTAAAGGATATAATCATCAAAAATCTGATCAAAAATTGCCGAAGGTCTGAACCTTCTTACGCCATAATGAGTCTAATCACTATAGTGATTTCATTTCATGTTTCTGTGGTGATAAAGAATGATAATACAAAAAATAGACATCCAACATCTAACATGTCTTTTGGCGCTTATTGTTAAACCTCATAAGTGGTTTAATACCAAGGATTAATACAACAGAGGTTCACATGCAGGGTGTAATGACACGAATTTTATTGGGAAGCGTTATGTTCGGCGCTGTTATTTGCCAAGTTCAAGCAGAAGCTTTACAGCCAGATCCGGCTTGGCAAGAAGGGCGACTAGCAAATGGTTTTCAGTGGCAAATCTTACAAACACCGCAACGCCCAAATGATAGAATACAGATCCGTTTATTAGTCAATACTGGCTCTTTATCAGAAAAAAGCAATGAAACGGGTTTTTCATCCTTGGTGTCCAAACTCAACGTTTTGGAAAATACAGGTTTAACGCCAGAGAAACGCGATAATCTATGGAAAAATGCGTTAGACCCTGACTATCCGTTGCCTCCAATGATCGTTTCATACGATTTTACTGTTTATAATCTAAGTCTACCGAATAACCAGCCTGAGCTGTTAAAGGATGCTTTTGCATTATTAGCAGATATTGCTAAACCAGCACAATATACTGAAGATGCGGTTCGTAACGCAGTTCAATCGCCACTTCCGATTGCAACGTTTCCTCTTAATATTGAAGATCCTATCTGGCGCTCACGTCTTGAAGGCTCTAATTTAAAAGGCCACAATCCGGGTAAACCTGTTAATCAATCTGTAAATACTAAAGAGCTGTCAGATTATCAACAACGTTGGTATACCCCAGATATGATGACACTTTATGTTGCAGGTAATGTTGATAATAGAGTGTTGACTGAAAGTATTAATCAGGCTTTTTCTCCGCTATCAGGAAAGCGTGTAACACCAGTTCCAGTGCCTGTTCTTGCCGATATGAAACCTGAAACGTTATATGTGCAAGAGCCTATGCGTGCAAAAGACCAAATTGCTTTAATTTGGGATTTAGACTGGTCGCCAGTAAAAGACTCTGACACGTTAAATAAATATTGGTTAAGTGATTTAGCTCGTGAAGTCATTTTTGTACATTTAGGTCGTAGCCTTGAACAACGTAAGGAAAACGACAGTACTCAAGTTAACATTGATTGCCGAGTACAATACCAGCGTGCAAGTTGTTCTTTAAATATTGATACTGCCACAACGCATATTCCTGCATTGGCATCATGGGTGGGAGAAGAATTGGGGCGCTTGCGTAACCAAGGTATCAGCGATGAGTTATACCGAGAGCTACAACAAGAAAAACAACTTCAATTAACTCAGTTGTTTGCACGTTATGCAAAAACCAGTACGGCGATTTTAATTAATCAGCGTCTGTTATCACAACAAAGCAATATTATTGATATTCCACCTGAACAATATCAGCGTTTACGCCAAGCATTTTTAGCTGGTTTAACAAAAGAGACATTAAATCAGGAGCTTTCAAGAGTTTTATCTGAAGATATTACTTTTGTATTAACGCAAAGTGGTGAAACACCAACGGTAAATTTAGGTGAATTGCGTATTCAATTTGAAAAGCAAGTTCATCCAGAAACGGCAAATACACCTGCACCTGTTGCAACTAATGCGACACCAAATAAAGCAGTTGAAACTCCTGCGGTAACTACTCCAGTAACTACTCCAGCGGTAGCAACAACACCGGCGAAAAAGCCGTAATAAAACAGAGATAGGCTGATATTGAAAATATATCAGCTATAAAATAAACAAAAAGCCAAAAGTGTTATTGATACATTTTTGGCTTTTTGATTTTAAAGGCGTTTAAACGCTTCTTTAACAATGGCTATCAAATCTTCACGGTTATTTTTTTGGGTTGTAAAACCAGCAATAGCGATTTGTTTTTCAGGTAAGTAATAAGCTACCGAACCCCAATAACCAAGATGATAGTAAAGTGTGCCTAGGTCAGTTTCTTCGGCCATTAAACCTAAACGATAATTTTCAGCACCTGTATGTGAACCTTGCCATTTCATCTCTTTTAAGGTTGATGGATGCAAGTAAACTCTATCTTCGAAGAGGTCGGCTGTAAATTTAGCTAACTCAAGGGTTGTCATCACAAGCCCGCCACCGCCAAAAGCATCCATTGAAGCATCAATGTGAGTACCTTCATGCTCACCTGTAAACTGTCTAGCACGCGCTTTAGGATGCTTAGGTTGTAGTTCTAAATCTTCCCACCACGTTTGTGGTAGATCTAAGTCTTGAAAATGCAATAAATCACGAACGGCGGTTGCCATATTTTTTCTCATAAACTGAGAAAGAATATCACCTAATAAAATATATCCTGTATCTGAATAAATGAAACGTTTTCCAGCAGGAATAATGGGAAAGCCTTGTTGAGCATAGCGCGCTATTTGCTCTTCTCGTGTCCATTTATGAGAGGGATCTTTAATCACCTCTTCAAGGTAAGCTTCATTTGCATGATCGAATAAGCCACTGCTATGGCTTAATAAATGGCGTAGTGTAATAGTTTTAAGATCATACCCTAGCTCTAATAATGTCTGTTGATAATTAGCACTTAAATATTTAGTTATATCATCATCAAGGGATAGAGCATCTTGTTCCCATAAACGTAAAAAAGCGGCTGCGAGAAAGGTTTTTGTATTACTAGCGATTCGAAAAGGCGTATCTACAGTTAATTTTTTCTGGATACTTTCATCGGCAAATCCGTGCGCCATACCAAAAGGGTATGGAATACCTGCACCTGTAATATAGATAGCACTTGCTGAAGGTAAGGCATGAAAAGCATCAGTCATTGATTGAACCATAGTTACTTCCTTATCTGTCAGGAAAATAAATCAGCAAAAAGGGTGTACTTGGCACCCTTTATTTATATTGCAGAAATTCTCTATTTACTTTTTGTTGCTGCTCGTAATTCTGTTACTGTTTTACCGCCTATTCCCCAGTTATCCGTTTCAACTTCATCAATCACTACAACGGTAGTTGCTGGGTTTTTGCCTAATACATCAACCAAAAGTTGTGTTGCTCCCGCAATGAGTTGTTCTTTTTGCTCTGCGGTTGCACCTTCGCGTGTAATTTTAATATTAACGTATGGCATTGTTTTTCCTTATTACGTTATTTATAGGCGGTTAATGCAGGGAATTAACCATATAGTTTTATCATAAAGTTAAGATGTTGATTGCGTTTCAGACAACTGTTCTTTGCGCATATTTGGGCCATCAGTGGCGATCCACGCGGCACAAAAGAGTGTTAATCGGGCAAAAAAGTAGAAGAAAGCCATTAAACCTATCACTGAACCAAATGCGGCGCCTGAAGGCGAGCTTGCGATTTTCGGTAGCATCCATGTCATAACAGATTTCAATATTTCAAAACCAATGGCAGCGATAAGTGTGCCTTTAATAAGTGAAATTCGTTTTGGTTGATGGCGAGGTAAGATCCACAATATCCATAAAAAGAGTAAATAGTTTGCAGTAATGGAAATAGTTAAGCCAATTGTTGTCCATGCTGGTGTTAGCCATTCAATACCGTCTAATCCCAATGTATGAACAATCATTCTTTGGGCTGAACCTGCCACAGAAGTCAGCGTAATAGTGACAATTAACGCAAAAAGTAAGCCAATTAGTGCTAAAAAGTCACGAAAGTAGCGGAAATAGATTTTCTCTTGCTCTTCTTTATTTCTTTCCCAAACGGAGCGTGATTGCGCCAAAATGGCTTGACGTAAATTACCTACCCAATTAACACCAGAATAAAGTGCAATTGCTAAACCGGTTAAACCCACGGTGGTACGCTGGCGAACTGCGGTATCAATACTTTGTTGAACTGTGGAAGCAAGCGTTGGATCGTCAATGCTATTTGCGACACCTGTAATTAATTTAGCGAGTAAATCTGGATTTGAGGCTAAAACGAAACCCGCGCAAGCAAAGGAAAGCATTAATACAGGAATTAATGATAAGAATGAAAAGTAGGTAATAGCGGCACCAAACTGATTTCCCATTCTGTCAGTAAAACGTTCAGCGGCACGAATAAGATGTGCAATAAAAGGGATGTTAGTAATAAAGTTACTGATTTTTATCCCAATACCGATGGCCTTTTTTCCACCATGTATCCCTTTTTCCAGCCCTTTTTTAAGCGGCTGAGTCAGTTGAGTTTTTTCGTGCTCTGTTTTGGGTTGCTGCTCTTCTGACATATATCCTCTTTAATTAGATCTGTCCATTTTTAATAACTGAGTGTCACTACTATAGTTTTCACTCAAAAATATCATAGCTTAATTTCTATTACACACCTTATGCTTATTGTAATTAGCCACTGATTTAGGAGATGTATTTGTTTGTTCTGGCTTAAGTGTAGATGATGCTCTATCAAAAGGCGTAGATAATCTTGTACTTAATAAAGGATAGAAAACCAATACAGCAATTCTGAAATTAAGTTTAGTTTAATAAGAGAATGGCTACTCACTTATTGTTTTATGCTGTATTTCACAGCCAAATAAGGAGTAGACATTAATAACTAATGATAACTACTTTGTCAGTAGATTTAATTCTTCTTCAATTGCTTTTAAATCCGCTTTTTCTTCAGCTAGCTTTCTTTCTTGTTTAGCAATTTTATCTGCATCACCTTTAAGTTGTGCTTCTTTTAATTCTAGCTCCCGCTCTTTAACATCAAGTTGTTTTTCACGCAATTCAAGGCGCGTGTTTTCAACTACTTTTTCAGGTGTGCAATAGCGTTCAACATTTTGTAATGCTCGTTCCAAGCCTTGGATACGATATTGATTACCATGTGCTTTTGCATATTCCATTTGTTTTTGGATATTCTGCTTTTTTATCTCACAGCCATTGGTTGATCTATCGGCATAAGCATTACTTGCGAGTAAGCTTAAGGTTATGGCAGTCAAAAGTAATTTTTTCATCTTTCTATCCTATTTAAACTTAAGTGAAATATAGGTTTATCATAACGGCTGGATATTAAGACACAACGTTTCTTTCGCTTTCAATGAAGAAGTTCGGCTTTTTCTGATACACTGAGTTTAATCACTATTTCTGAGTAAATTAATTACTAAGCTATACTTATTTCTAATGGAAGATAAAGAATGCTGAGCTATCGCCATAGTTTCCATGCTGGCAACCACGCCGATGTTTTAAAACATATTGTTCAAACACTCATCATTGAGTCTTTAAAAGAGAAAGAAAAACCTTTCCTTTATCTTGATACTCATGCTGGCGCTGGACGTTATCAATTAACCAATGCTCATGCGACCCGCACTGGCGAATATTTAGAAGGGATCGCACGCTTATGGCAGCAAGAAGAAGTGCCTGAGCTTATTTTGCCTTACCTTGAAGCGGTTGGAGAATTAAACGCAAGTGGGGAATTGCGTTATTATCCGGGATCACCTCTATTAGCGGGCAAATTACTAAGAGAACAAGATTCTTTAGTGCTAACAGAATTGCATCCAACGGATTTTCCTTTATTACGTACCGAGTTCTCTCGTGATGAGAGAGCCAGAGTTTCTCGTGAAGATGGCTTCGGGCAATTAAAATCTAAGTTACCTCCGTCAAGCCGTCGTGGGTTCGCATTAATTGATCCACCTTATGAACTCAAACAAGACTATTCTGCTGTTGTTAAAGGTGTTGTTGAAGGCCATAAACGCTTTGCGACAGGCACTTATGCGATTTGGTATCCCGTTGTTCACCGTCAGCAAATCAAACGTATGTTAAAAGAGCTTGAAGCAACAGGGATCCGTAAGATTTTACAAATTGAATTAGCAGTAAAACCCGATAGTGATCAATTAGGGATGACTGCATCAGGCATGATTGTGATTAATCCACCTTGGAAATTAGAATCACAAATGAAATCAATACTCCCTTGGTTACATAAAACCTTAGTTCCTGAGGGGATTGGACATACATTAGTTGAGTGGGTTGTACCAGAATAAGCATCTTTATTATTGTTTTTGCCTATTATTGTAAAAGCTAAAATCTGACGTGCTATGTTTTAAATTTTGTCATAATAGACATCATGATATGAAAGACTTAGCCTGTGAGTTACCTATTTTTCTACAGATAAATGGATCAGAGAAATGACGAGCAAACATTACGATTACATCGCCATCGGTGGCGGTAGTGGCGGTATCGCATCAATTAATAGAGCGGCAATGTATGGTCAAAAATGCGCATTAATTGAAGCGAAAGCATTAGGTGGCACTTGTGTTAACGTGGGTTGTGTACCTAAAAAAGTGATGTGGCATGCAGCGCAAATTGCTGAAGCTATTCATCAATACGGCCCTGATTATGGTTTTGATACCACAGTGAACCGTTTTGATTGGGATACACTAATTAGTAGTCGTTCTGCTTATATTGACCGTATTCATCAATCTTATGACCGTGTCTTAGGTAATAACAAAGTTGATGTTATCCAAGGGTTTGCTCGTTTTGTTGATGCCAATACTATTGAAGTCAATGGTGAAAAGATCACCGCTGATAATATTCTGATTGCAACAGGCGGTCGTCCTGTTCAACCTAATATTCCAGGTGCTGAGTATGGTATTAATTCTGATGGCTTCTTTGAATTAAAAGCTTTACCAAAACGTGTTGCTGTTGTTGGCGCTGGTTATATCGCTGTTGAACTTGCTGGAGTGTTAAATGCTTTAGGTAGCGAAACACATCTATTTGTTCGTAAACATGCACCACTGCGTAATTTTGATCCATTAATCGTTGAAACACTGTTAGAAGTGATGGAAACCGAAGGACCTAAATTACATACACACGCTATTCCTAAAGCTGTGATTAAGAATGCAGACGGAAGTTTAACGCTACAACTGGAAAACGGTACAGAGAAAACAGTTGATACCTTAATCTGGGCAATTGGTCGTGAACCTGCAACAGATAACCTGAATCTGGCGGTAACGGGTGTTGAGTTAAATGAAAAAGGCTATATCAAAGTCGATAAATTCCAAAATACCAATGTAAAAGGAATTTATGCTGTTGGCGATAATACTGGGGCTGTTGAATTAACACCGGTTGCTGTTGCCGCAGGGCGTCGTTTGTCAGAGCGTTTATTTAACAACAAACCTAACGAACACTTAGACTATTCAAATATTCCAACGGTGGTATTTAGCCATCCGGCTATTGGTACTGTTGGTTTAACAGAGCCTCAAGCGGTTGAGCAATATGGTGCAGACCAAGTCAAAGTGTACAAATCGTCTTTCACTGCAATGTATAGTGCTGTGACGCGTCATCGTCAACCATGTCGTATGAAGTTGGTTTGTGTTGGTGCAGACGAAAAAATTGTGGGTATTCATGGCATTGGATTTGGTATGGATGAAATGCTACAAGGTTTCGCTGTGGCACTGAAAATGGGCGCAACGAAAAAAGACTTTGATGATACTGTGGCAATCCACCCAACTGCAGCAGAAGAATTTGTAACGATGAGATAAGCTATTTTCATTTATATAGCTTATTTTTATTATTACGTGAAAAGCTAGAGTTAACCCTCTGGCTTTTTTTATTGCAAATTTGTACTGACTCCAGCGTTATTTCTAACTCATACATCCTCTTTTCTATGTATTTTCCTAAAAGTACATTCGTCTACTTTCTGACCCATAAACTAGTGATTAAGTGAAATTATTTATTTTGTGAAAATAAGGCTATTACCTAGTCAGGATCATCTTTTTATTTTATGCAATTGTGCGATAGATTTTGCTTGTTTTGTAAACAATATTTTACATCCCCTCCTTGTTATTTGTATCAAAATGTTAATTATTTAAACAATTACTTTTTCTGTTGAAAATTTATTTCTTTCTTCTTATTTTCTTGTTTATCAATGAATAATAAATAAAAAATTTTCATCTTCACTTTATTAAGTGATGAATTTCTATGAAAAAAAATGGTTAAAGTAACCACATTGTATCTATGGATATTGTTATTCTAAGAAATGGTTAACAAATAATTATAATTATTAACAATATAATGAACTATGGTATTATTCAGTTTTAAAGAAATAAATGAATAACATTATAAATATAAGTGATAAATCCATTACTGAGGTAGAAGATGAAAATTTCAAGGAGAAAGCTGCTTTTAGGTGTTGGTGCTGCGGGTGTTTTAGCCGGTGGTGCTGCGTTAGTTCCAATGGTTCGCCGTGATGGTAAATTCGTTGAAGCTAAATCTAGAGTATCATTTGTCGAAGGTACAGAGGGTGCGCTGCCTAAAGAGTCTGATGCAGTAATTATTGGTGGTGGTATCCAAGGTATCATGACCGCTATCAACCTTGCAGAACGTGGCATGAGTGTCACTATTTTAGAAAAAGGCGAGATTGGCGGTGAACAATCAGGCCGAGCATACAGCCAAATTATTAGTTATCAAACATCACCAGAAATTTTCCCATTACACCATTACGGGAAAATCTTATGGCGTGGAATGAACGAGAAAATTGGTGCAGATACCAGTTATCGTACACAAGGTCGTGTAGAAGCCCTTGCTGATGAAAAAGCACTTGATAAAGCTCAAGCGTGGATCAAAACAGCAAAAGAAACGGCTGGATTTGATACACCATTAAATACGCGCATTATTAAAGGTGAAGAGTTATCAAACCGTCTTGTTGGTGCACAAACACCATGGACTGTTGCCGCTTTTGAAGAAGACTCAGGTTCTGTTGATCCAGAAACAGGCACACCTGCATTAGCACGCTACGCTAAACAAATTGGCGTAAAAATCTATACCAACTGCGCGGTAAGAGGCATTGAAACTGCGGGTGGTAAAATTTCTGATGTTGTAACAGAAAAAGGCGCAATTAGAACATCTCACGTTGTTCTGGCTGGTGGTATTTGGTCACGTTTATTTATGGGTAACATGGGCATTGATATTCCAACGCTGAATGTTTACTTATCACAACAACGTGTATCAGGTGTTCCAGGCGCACCTCGTGGTAACGTACATTTACCAAACGGTATTCACTTCCGTGAGCAAGCCGATGGTACTTATGCTGTCGCACCACGTATTTTCACAAGCTCTATCGTAAAAGATAGCTTCTTGTTAGGGCCTAAGTTCATGCACCTATTAGGTGGTGGGGAGCTACCATTAGAATTCTCTATCGGTGAAGATTTATTCAACTCATTCAAGATGGCAACATCTTGGAAATTAGATGAAAAAACACCGTTTGAACAATATCGTGTTGCAACAGCAACGCAAAATACTGAGCACTTGGATGCTGTATTCCAAAGAATGAAAACTGAATTCCCAGTATTTGAAAAATCACAAGTTGTTGAACGTTGGGGCGCGGTCGTGAGTCCAACATTTGATGAATTACCTATTATTTCTGAGGTCAAAGAATACCCAGGTCTAGTTATTAATACAGCGACAGTATGGGGTATGACCGAAAGTCCAGCAGCGGGTGAAGTGACTGCTGATATCGTTACGGGTAAGAAACCTGTTATTGATCCAACGCCATTTAGTATGGATCGTTTTAAGAAGTAAATAACCCCTTGTTTTACTGTAAATTAAACATGTTAAGGAGTTTCCATGCGCTATAAAAGTTTACTTGTTGCCCTACCTTTCATTTTTGGTGTAGCAAGTGCGAATGCGGAGGGTGTTGTGCATCATAAATTAAATGGTATGCCAATTTCAGAATCTGTAGAAGTTACAGGTGGTAATCTTGTTTTCTTAAGTGGCAAAGTTCCAACTAAGAAATCAGCAGATGCACCAGAAGGTGTATTAGCTTCTTATGGTAATACTGAAGAACAAACCATCAACGTGTTAGAGCAAATTAAAACTAACCTAAACAAACTTGATTTAGGTATGGATGATATCGTGAAAATGCAAGTCTTCTTAGTCGGTGGCGAAGAGACTGATGGGACTATGGATTTCAAAGGCTTTATGCAGGGTTATTCTAAATTCTTTGATGCAGAAAAAACCAACAAACTTCCAGCACGTTCAGCTTTTCAGGTTGCTAAATTAGCTAACCCAGCATGGCGTGTAGAAATTGAAGTTATCGCTGTTCGCCCTACAAAATAAGGCAACAAGCTTTACTCAATATTGAAGTAAAACATGATGCGATAAAACGCCAAAGAAGGGCAACTTTCTTTGGCGTTTTTTTATGGTATCGATATGTTATGGTAATATGTCGATAAAATACGTTTTTATAAACATAATGACGTGACATGTTTATGGTATCGACATGTTATGGTGATATGTCGATAAAATGCATTTTTATAAACATAATGGCGTGACATGTTTATGGTATCGACATGTTATGTCGATATCTCAACACAAAACTGTCATAAGAATTGAATCAATAATTAACTACTTTCACCTTGAATAAACTTCACTGGAATAACAGAGACGTTATCTGTGATTGCTTTATTCTCAATTAATGCACTAATCACTTCTACACTTTTTTCTGCTAGTTTTTCAAAGGGTTGTTCAATACAGGTTAATTGGCGCAGTGTTTGGTTTAACCAAGGGCTGCCATCGTAAGCAACAATTTTTAATTGTTCTGGAATGGCAATATTTCGCCTTGTTGCTTCATTAAATAATGCCATGGCGGGAATATCAGCAGCAAAAATCGCATCAATATCTGAATGCAAAGAAAGTATTTTTGTTGCAAAAGAATGAAAGTAGTCTTTCTCTTCTTCTTTCCAATTTACTTTACAAGAAATAGGTTTAATACCTGCCTGAATAAGCGTTTCTTTAAAAGCTAAACAGCTTTGATATGAAGGGGTTGATGATAAATAACTTGAATTATCTTCAATATGAAGGATTTTTTGGCATCCTTTTTGAATAAAGTGTTCTGCTGCTAATTGGCCACCTGTATGGTGATCGGAACAAACTAATGGAATATCACGAAGATGACGGTCTAGCGTTACCACGGGTCTTTGAATATGCTGATATTCACTATCATCCAATAACAGATATTCTGCAATAATACCGTCAATCTGACCACGTTTAAGCATATCAAAAAATATACGTTCACGTACTTTGCTATTTTGTGTTGCGCATAACATCATGCTATAGCCATTTTCAGCGAGCTTATTTTCAATAAAACGTGTCACTGTCGCAAAATAAGGGTATTCAAGGCTGTTAATAATGACACCAACAACCGCACTTTTTTGTTGATATAAATTTCTTAGCCAAGTATCTGGAATATAATCTAATTCTTCTACCGCTTTTTTTATTTTTTCTCGTGCCGCTTGAGACACATAGCCACTGTTATTTAATGCTCTGGAAACAGTACTTGCTGCGACATTGGCTTTTTTTGCGACATCACGGATCCCGGCCATTGAATATGCTGTTGCTCCTTTTAATTAGTTGATGACCTAATATATCTTAATATGATTATGACAAACCCATTTTTATTGAGGTAATTGTGTTTTTTTAGTATGAGCTATTTCACATTTTAGTATGTTAATTACCTTACCCTCTCTTTTAGTACCTATAGTATCTTATATAAATTATGGAACAGTTCCATATATGTTAATTACCTTGGTGAGGTGAATATGTCTAATACTTGGTGGAAAGAAGCAGTGGTCTATCAAATTTATCCCAAGAGCTATTATGATAGTAACGGGGATGGTGTTGGGGATTTAGCAGGGATCACGGAGAAATTAGATTATATTCAATCACTCGGCACAAACGTTATTTGGTTATGTCCAATTTTTAAATCACCAATGAAAGACAATGGTTATGATATTGCGGATTATTCTGTTGTCGATCCTCTCTTTGGCGATAATAACGCGTTAGATAAACTTATTTACGAAGCTAAAAAACGTGATATTAAAATTCTATTAGATTTAGTATTAAATCACTCTTCTGATGAGCATCCATGGTTTAAAGCGGCAATTGAAGATCCGAATAGCCCATATAGCGATTATTATATTTTTAAACAATGGGATAAATCGACGCCTCCTAATAATTTACGCACTTATTTTGATTGCTCTGTTTGGAGTCGTGTTGGAAAAACTAATCGTTGGTATTTCAATTCATTTGGCCCTGAACAGCCGGACTTAAATTGGGAAAACCCACAATTACGCAAAGATATTATCGACATGATAAATGTCTGGATAAAAAAAGGTGTTGCAGGATTTCGCATTGATGCGATTGGTAATTTAAAAAAATCTCCTGAAGCCTTATCTGAATATCAATTTGAACCTGATAAAGATGATGGTTCTGCATCTTTAGTGCCTTGGGTTTTAAATCAACCGGGTATTGATAAGTTTTTAACTGAATTAGCTGAGAATACTTTTAAGCCTGCAAATAGTATGACGGTTGCAGAAATTGATGTACCTGAAAAAGATTTACGTGCTTATGTGGGTGAGAATGGTTATTTCTCTATGGTATTTGATTTTAGCATCGCTGATTTAGATATTCGCAATGAAAAGCCCTTTACCATTAATCCAATCACTGGTGAAAGATTAAAACCTGTCTTTATTAAAAGCCAATTAGATACTCAACGAGTAGGTTGGGGAGCACCTTATTTAGAAAATCATGATCAACCTCGTTCATTAAATAAATTTCTCCCTAAAGGCGGCATTAATCCTATTAGTGCCAAAATGTTAGCGACATTTTTATTAACTCAACGAGGAACGCCTTTTATTTATCAAGGGCAAGAAATTGGTATGACAAATTGCCCTATGACATTAGAAGAACATGATGATTTACATGTTTTTAAATTGTATGAATGGGGTAATAAATTAGGCTATAGTGACGAGCAAATAATTGAATATTTTAATGCCCGTAGTCGTGATAATTCAAGAACACCTTTCCAATGGAGTAGTGAAATAAATGGGGGTTTTAGCACAGGTAAACCATGGTTAAAAGTTAACCATAACTATGTCGAGATTAATGCACAGAAAGAAATGCAAGATAAGCACTCTCTTTTCGCTTATTACCAACAATTAATTGCATTAAGACGATATTCAGAAATTAGTGATATTTTGATTTATGGTGAGTTTTTGCCATTAGATTCACCAGAAAATGTGATTGCTTTTAAACGTACTTATGAAGGCCGCTCGGTCAATATTTACTGTAATTTTAGTGGTGAAGAAAAAGCACTAACCATTAAAGCTAAGGATATTTATTTGCATAACAGCCCAATAGTGGAAGATGTACAAGGCGGCCTTATTCTTCAGCCTTATCAAGCAATTATTTTGGAATAAAAATAATTACTTTAATAGATAGGTTCTTATCTTTATTGGAACCTATTTTTATTAATCTCTCCATTAGCTATATTTTATTGGTGATATTGTTTAAATTAGAAATCAACATTAGACATAAACTAAATTACCTTATTTTTATTACTAGAAGAAACATGGATATTTCCCCAGCTATTGTTCATAAAGTAATCCAACGTATTACGACAGAACGAAAATCTTACGACAAAGCGAAAAAACGCTATTATAAAAAGCTAAGTCCAGATTTTTCACCTTTATCTCTATTCAAGATAAATGAAAATACAATTTCAAAATGCTTAGCATTTTTACTTGATCCAACAGAAACGCATGCTCAGGGTAAATTATTTACTCAAAATTTTTATCAACATTTTATTAAAAATAATAAATATCAGTCTGTAAAATCCGTCTGCCTTGAACAGGCAGTTGAGCAAGACGATAGTTATCGTCGTTTAGATATTTTTGTCGAAACCTCTGATTTATTGATAGGTGTTGAGAATAAACCATGGGCTGAAGATGAAGAAAATCAGTTATATGATTATGGCTGCTGGTTGAAAAAAAGAGCAGGAAGAAGTCGAAAAAAATGGATTTTATTTTATTTAAGTAACACTGAATATAGCGAGTATTCTTTATCTAAAGATGCAGATAAAGAGATAAAAGATAATATTCACCATATTACTTATTATGAAATTATTAAATGGTTAGAAGAGTGCACCTATAAAATAGAGTCAATTCAAGTAAAAATGTTTATTGAATCTATTATAAAATTTATTAAGTCAGAGATTAATTACGAGCTAAATATGGAATTGCAAGACGAAATAGTAGAAAAAATATTAGAAGATAATGATGCAATTAGCTCTGCTCTTTTAATATCTAAAAGCATAGAAAATATTAAGTTATCAATAATGAATGAGTTTATAACTCATGTCATAAATAAAACAGATGAGCTATCTATAGAGTTTTCTTTTGATGAGGAAGACTTTAGAAAAGGGAAAAAAGAGTCTGGATTTTATGTCGATTTTAACGATGATAGCCTTTATTATTTGGTGTTTAAATTTGAGAGTTCAAATTTAAGAAATTTTTATTGGGGCTTTGAAAGAAAAAATGAAGCACCGAAAAGAAATAAATTAAAGAACTACACTGAAATTCAAAGTGAAATTGAACGAGTATTTCCTGACTATTATGTTGAGTGTCAACTAAATGCTGAATATTATCCTTGGTATGCATATTCAGAAGAAAGCCTCAATATTCCACAGAATTGGAATGTTGATGATAATATTTGGCTAATGCTGAGAGATTTTGGCGAAGACAGTTTTGCAGAAACTGTGGTAACGATTATTAAAACAATCAGTGACGAATTTGATTTAGAATTATTAGAATAATATTTGAGATACTGTCATTAAATGTGGGCTATAAAAATAGCCCACAACGATCATTTATTGTTTTTAAGCCAATCTGCAATAAATTCTGCAATAGCTTCGGGTGCGTTGATATCTAGTAGTGGAAAATCGATGCTTAAATCACAATCACTGGCGACGGCAATAACGTGCTCATCAAGTAAATCATTAAAATCACGCTCGTTGATATGGCGATAAAGTGCAATTTTAGGAATGGTTTCGCCTTTAAATCCTTCGACTAAGATTAAATCTAGTTTACTCGTATCAAAACGAGATGCGAGGTAATACAAATCTAATTCTGGTAGTTCTGGAGTTTCTGTCATTAATGCCCAACGTTGTTGGCTTGCGACTAATGTCTGATCTGCTCCTGCTTTTCTAAGCTCGTAGCTGTCTTTTCCGGGTTTATCTACATCCATATCATGATGAGTATGTTTGATCATACCTACACGAATTTCTCTTTTGCGTAGTTGTGGAATAAGCTGTTTTAGTAGTGTCGTTTTACCAGTTCCACTCCACGCCGTGATCCCTAAAAGGGGTAAATCTACTTGTGCCATATTTTTCAGTCCTATTTTTTTAATTTGTTGGCTTTTTCAATATCGTCAGGGGTATTTAAATTAATAAAAGCATTTGCTTGATCCGCGAATAAAACAGAATGTGCATTTATCTGCTTCATAAACAACATTAATTTTCGATCACCTTGTGCTAAATAAGCTTCTAGCATAGGAATAATACGACGATTTAGCAGTGCTAAGGTAGGATGTTCTCTTTCACCATCATCAACATAAACGGCTAATGCTTCGCCTCTTTGCTCATAGAGTTTTTCAACTAAATTAAGAGGGAAATAGGGAACGTCGCAAGGCACAAAGGCAACCCAAGGTGTTGAAGCTTGTTTTAATAACGTGAGCATGCCAGCTAAAGGCCCTGAAAATCCTTCTATTTCATCTGTAATAACAGGATATTGGCTTTGGCGATATTGTTCTAAATTTCGGTTAGCACTAATCAGTATGCTATCAACTTGTGGTGCTAGTTTTTGGGCAATATGGCGGTATAAAGGCTGCCCATGTAGAATTTGAAGACCTTTATCAGCGCCTCCCATTCGTGTTGCTTGGCCACCCGCAAGTATACCACCTGTAATATTCTTCATTTTCATATTCAATATTTGTGAATAAATTGGCTAAATTTTCCGAACGATTTTTATCAAGGAAAGACGATATACTAATAAAAAATATCGACTTAATGAGATTTCATGTAAAGCGACAGCAATTTTTATCAAAAAAGCGTAATCTTTACGCATATTGACAGAGGTTTCCTTTTTCTATCGGATAATAATTGGTACTTTGTTGTTGTCATTAATAATAAGGATTTTTTGTATGAAATGTCACCGTCTTAATGAAGTTATGGAATTATTGCACCCAGTTTGGGAAGAAAATTCTGATTTAAACTTAATTCAATTATTGCAGAAACTGGCTAATGAAGCGGGTTTTAAAGGTCAATTATCTGATCTGACTGATGATATTTTGATTTACCATCTGAAAATGCGTGGTTCAGCACCAACAGATGTGATACCAGGACTGAAAAAAGATTACGAAGAAGATTTTAAAACCGCTATTTTACGCGCTCGTGGTGTGATTAAAGATTAAATTCAGGATAGAAAAATGTCTGCCTCATTTAATTTTCAGGGACTTTCACCTGATAACATTTGGGACGCGTTAGTTAAAATCGGTTTTTATCCTGAGTCAGGGCTAACGGAATTAAATAGCTATGAAAATCGTGTTTTTCAATTTATGGATGAGCATAGACAACGTTATGTGGTGAAATTTTATCGTCCTCAACGTTGGTCGTATGAACAGATAAAAGAAGAACATGAATTTGTTTTAGCATTAAAGGAGGCTGAGGTATCTGTTGCGGCGCCTTTAATGATTAATAGTGAGACAGTTCATTTTTCTGATAATGGCTTTTATTTTGCAATATTCCCCAGTATAGGGGGAAGAGCATATGAAACTGATAATTTATTTCAGCTAGAAGAAGTAGGACGCACATTAGGGCGCATTCATCAAATAGGCAGAAAAAAGAATTATGAGTATCGACCGACAGTTTCTATTGCAGAATATCTGATAGCGCCAAAATTAGAATTTGAAAGTAGTTCGTTAATTCCTAATAACCTCAAACCTCAATTTATAGAGGTTATAGATAAACTTATTCATGATGTGCGTCCTAGAATAGAGGACTCTACATGGCAAATATTACGGCTACATGGTGATTGCCATCCCGGTAATATATTGTGGCGTGATGAAGTTGTAATGGTTGATTTTGATGATTCCCGAATGGGACCTGCGGTACAAGACTTTTGGATGTTATTAAATGGCTCACGGCAAGAGCAGGTTATACAGTTAGATACTATCCTTGAGTCTTATTATGAATACCAAGATTTTGATTTACGTGAATTGTCATTAATTGAACCACTAAGAGCAATGAGAATGGTGCATTATCTCGCGTGGGTATTAAAACGCTGGAATGATCCTGCTTTCCCTCGCGCTTTTATTTGGTTTCAAGAGCAAGATTTTTGGTTTAAACAATTAGCCTTATTCAAGGGACAAGTGGAGCAGTTAAATGAGCCTCCTTTACAACTTAGTCCAATGTATTAATTCTTAGGAGACGATGAGAAATGAAAAAGATTTGGCTGGCGTTAGCAAGTATGGTGTTAGCATTCAGTGTTTCTGCCGCTGATATTTCTGAAGGAAAACAGTATACTAACCTTTCTAAACCTGTTGCATCAGCGCCTGATGTTGTTGAGTTTTTCTCTTTTTATTGCCCACATTGTTATCAATTTTCTGAAGTGTATAAAGTCAATAGTACTGTTGAAAAGAATGTACCAGAAAATACTAATATTGTCCGCTACCACGTTGATTTCTTAGGACCTTTAGGTAAGGACTTAACACGTTCTTGGGCTGTGGCAATGGCTTTAGGTGTTGAAGATCAAGTTTCTCCAGTTTTATTTAAAGGTATTCAAGAAACGCAATCTATTCGTTCTGTTGACGATATCCGTAATGCCTTTATTAACGCTGGTGTTAAAGGTGAAGATTATGATGCCGCAATGAATAGTTTTGTGGTGAATTCTTTAGTTAGCCAACAACAAAATGCTGTCGCTGATTTCCAAATCAATGGTGTTCCTGCCATGATCATTGGTGGAAAATATAAAATGAAAAATGATGGTATCAGCGCAAAATCACCAGAAGAGTATGCAAAAACATATTCTGATATTGTGAATCAATTATTGCTGAAAAAATAATATAGGCTTAAATTTTACCTCTTAAATTTTACCTATATAGACTAAGTAAAAGTATATAGATCCTTATATGAAAATAGCACTCAAGAAATTGGAGTGCTATTTTTTTTACTTTCATATTTTTGTCATAATATAACTATCCACATTAATAAGAAATATTGAGATTAATTTATAATATCTTAATGATTTCTCTAAGTGATTGATTTTTTAATTATGTTAATAAAATTAAAAGAAGGCTAACTTATTAATATTGAGAGGGTTACAAAACTACTCACAGAGTTATCCACAGGTTGTTTTGACGTTGTCTAAAAAATAAATCCTTAATAAAAAAAGATGACACTAATATGAACGTTAATATTTATAATGAGTCATTAGCTCTATCTTAAATACTTTCTAAATTACACAGTAAGTTTACTTGTTAGTCTTTGTTTTTAATTGAAATCAGATTAATGGGTATGGCTTCTGATAAAAAAGTACTTTAATTAATATTAAGTTATCACTCGTATTTATTCTTTCTGTTAAGTTCGGTTAATAATAAATAATTGAGTATTTAAGCCGAATTTCTGCATTTAAGGACAGGTAAAATTCGTCTATTGGGCTGTGATGTGGCATTCTAGTCATATCAACGAACCTCAGAACAATGATGAACAGATTATGGTCCAGATAGCAGAAAACCCCTTTATCCTTGTAGATGGCTCTTCATACCTTTACCGTGCCTATCATGCCTTTCCACCGCTAACCAATAGCCAAGGTGAGCCAACTGGTGCGATGTATGGTGTGTTGAACATGCTGCGCAGCCTAATAATACAGTATAAACCAAGCCATGTTGCGGTTGTGTTTGACGCTAAAGGTAAAACATTCCGTGATGAGTTGTATGAGGAATATAAATCTAATCGTCCTCCAATGCCGGATGATCTGCGTGAACAAATAGCGCCTTTACATGAGATGGTGCAAGCAATGGGGTTACCATTGTTATCTATTTCAGGTGTGGAAGCGGATGACGTTATTGGAACATTGGCACTAAAAGCAGCGGCTGATGGGCGTGATGTTCTAATCAGTACTGGTGATAAAGATATGGCGCAATTAGTGACGCCAAAGATCACACTGATTAACACCATGACCAACGTTATTTTAGGTCCTGATGAAGTTAAAGAAAAATACGGTGTTCCTCCTGAACTGATTATTGATTTCCTCGCATTAATGGGAGATTCATCAGATAACATCCCTGGTGTTCCGGGAGTGGGTGAAAAAACCGCACTGGGTCTTTTACAAGGGCTTGGTAGTTTAGATGATATCTATCAACAGCTTGATAATATCGCAACATTGAGTTTCCGTGGCGCTAAAACACTGGGTGCTAAAATGGCAGAGCATGAGAAAGTGGCAAAACTTTCTTATAAACTGGCAACGATTAAAACTGATGTTGAACTCGATAAAACGTTTGATGATTTAGTGGTTAAGGAGCCAAATTTAGATCAATTATTAGAGATGTTCACGCGTTATGAATTTAAACGCTGGATAAGTGATCTTCAAAATGGTGGCTGGTTAGCACAGCGCAGTACACAAAAAGTTGCTGTCCCTTATACCTCAGAAGCCGTTAACCTCAAAGATGCGCCTGTATCAGCTAATTTTCCTGTTATTACACAAGAGAATTATGAAGCTATCTTAACGCATGAAAGCTTAGCGCGATGGGTTGATCTCCTCAAAAAAGCACCTGCATTTGCCTTCGATACAGAAACGGACAGCTTAAATAATATTGATGCTCGTTTAGTGGGATTATCATTTGCGATTGAACCGGGTAAAGCCGCTTATATTCCATTGCGTCATGAGTATTTAGATGCACCAGACCAACTTCCTATTAATGATGTGCTAGCGGCATTAAAACCTATTTTAGAAGATAAAAACATTCTAAAAATTGGGCAAAATTTGAAGTTTGATCGTGGCATTATGGAAAATGAAGGTATCGAATTAAACGGTATTCATTTCGATACGATGTTGGAATCTTACGTATTAAATAGCGTGAGTAATCGACATGATATGGATACTTTAGCTGAAAAGCATTTAAACCATAAAACCACAACATTTGAAGAAATTGCGGGTAAAGGTAAAGGTCAGCTAACGTTTAACCAAATTGAGGTTGAACAAGCGACGTTATATGCGGCTGAAGATGCCGATATCACTTTATTACTCCATCAAGCGCTATACCCTCAAATAGAAGCCATAGCGCCTCTTAAGCATGTTTACCGCGATATCGAAATGCCATTAGTCCCTGTGCTTTCTAGAATGGAACGTAAAGGGGTATTAATTGATGCTCAAGTGTTAGCTGTTCAATCTCAAGAAATTACACAGCGTTTAGCTGAAATTGAAAAAGAAACGTTTGCGTTAGCAGGGCAAGAATTTAATCTCTCTTCACCTAAGCAGTTACAAGAAATTTTATTTGATAAGTTGCAATTGCCCGTTATCAAGAAAACTCCGAAAGGGGCGCCATCTACCAATGAAGAAGTATTGGAAGAATTAGCGCATAGCCATGAATTACCTCGTTTAATTTTAGAACATCGTGGCCTTGCGAAACTAAAATCTACCTATACAGATAAATTACCATTAATGGTAAATAGTAAGACGAAGCGTGTACATACTTCATATCATCAAGCGGTGACGGCAACGGGGCGTTTATCTTCTCGTGATCCGAATCTTCAAAATATCCCAGTGAGAAATGAAGAAGGGCGTCGAATTCGCCAAGCATTTATTGCGCGTGAAGGTTTTAAAATTGTTGCTGCCGACTATTCACAAATTGAATTACGGATCATGGCACATTTATCGCAAGATAAAGGCTTGTTAGATGCCTTTGCTCAAGGTAAAGATATTCACCGTGCAACTGCATCTGAAGTGTTTGGTATACCTTTAGAAGAAGTCACCTCTGAGCAACGTCGTAGCGCGAAAGCGATCAACTTTGGTCTTATTTATGGCATGAGTGCATTTGGCTTATCACAACAGATTGGTGTTGAGAGAAGAGAAGCTCAGCGTTATATGGATCTCTATTTTGAACGTTATCCGGGTGTCTTGGACTATATGGAGCGCACACGTAAACAAGCTTCTGAACAAGGCTATGTTGAAACGTTAGATGGTCGTCGCCTCTATTTACCAGAAATTAATTCAAAGAATGCAATTCGTCGTAAAGCTTCAGAGCGTGAGGCGATTAATGCTCCAATGCAGGGTACAGCTGCGGATATTATCAAAAAAGCAATGATTGCTGTGGATAATTGGATTTGCAATGAATGTCCTGCTGATGTGCATATGATTATGCAAGTACACGATGAATTAGTGTTTGAAGTGCGAGAGTCTTACCTAGAGAACGCAAATCTCATGATCCATAAATTGATGGAAAGCAGCATGGAATTAGCTATTCCGTTGAAAGTTGAAGTGGGTGTTGGTAATAACTGGGATGAAGCACACTAGTTTTTAAATACGATCCTTAAAAAAGAAAAGCTCGGTTAATTACCGAGCTTTTTTATGTCAAAACTTATCAAAATATGAAAAAAAGATAAGTGAATAATTAAGCAACTTGTGAGTCGATCAGTTTGCTCAATTTCTTCTGTTTTTTCTCAATCCGTTGGCGTTTTAACGGAGATAAATGGTCAATAAAGAGTTTACCATCAAGATGGTCTAACTCATGCTGAATGCAGCCTGCAAACAAATCAGCGGCTTCAAATTCAATTTCATCACCATTTCTATCCAATGCCTTAACCTTTAAGAAGCGGTAACGCTCTGTTGGGGCAAAAGAATCTGGAATAGATAGACACCCATCCATCATATCCATCACTTCATCTTCAGTGCTGATAATTTCAGGATTGATAAGTGCAATTGGTTGATCTCGGTTTTCAGAAACATCAATTACAACAATGCGTTTAGATACATTAACCTGAGGTGCCGCTAAGCCAATACCCCGTTCTGCATACATGGTTTCAATCATGTCATCGATTAATGTGCGTATTTCGTCATCTACTTTTTCCACTGGTACTGCGACTCTGCGCAGACGCTCATCTGGAAAACGCAGGAGCGTTAATACAGCCATGGATACCTCATTTTATCGCTAATTACATATTTACTACGGTCTCGCGATAAGCGTATCACAAAATCATTAAGGATAAACCGCACCTTTTGTGTGATCTGTTCTATTTTTAATCATATTCACGTAAGTGATTAAAGTCTCATAATTATGTAATTAAACTACATTTATTTATGGTTTGAATACATAAACACATAGCTGAATCGTGTCTGCATGTGAAAAAAAATTACAAAAGGGCTTTTATTAACCAATAAAATAGAGTACATTATCTCTCGTAGGGTACAGAGGTAAGATGTTCTATCTTTCAGACCTTTTACTTCACGTAATCGGATTTAGCTGAATATTAGCTGCCCCAGTTGACTTTATTTCAACTGGGGCATTTTTTTATCTAAAATTCACTGAAGTGGTTTGTGCGAGAAGTGAAAGGGAAAAGAAATTTCCCCTTTATCAATAGAAGATCAGAACGCTATCGTTGAGAAAAAAGAAGATAATTAAGCGTTGTCATCATTTGTAGGTTGTTCTTCTGAACCTGAAAACCATTCATTAAGTGTGTTACGTAGCTTATCAATGCCAATTTTTTTCAATGATGAAAAATATTCTACGCGGATATCACCCACTTTATTTGCCAGCTCTTCACGTACGCTCATTAGCTGCTTTTTACGTGCGCCTGATGCAAGTTTATCGGCTTTAGTCAGTAAAACGAGAGTAGGAAGCTCTGAGCCTACAGCCCAGTCAATCATTTGCATATCAAGATCTTTTAATGGATGACGAATATCCATTAAAATAACCACACCTTTTAAGCACTCTCTTTTTTGTAGGTATTCACCTAAAGAACGTTGCCATTTACGCTTCATTTCTTCAGGAACTTGGGCATAGCCGTAGCCTGGTAAATCGACTAAGCGTAAGCCTTCTTCAATTTGAAAAAGGTTGATTAATTGCGTACGGCCTGGGGTTTTACTGGTTCTGGCTAATCCATTTTGTTGGGTTAACGCGTTTAAAGCACTGGATTTACCGGCATTAGAGCGACCCGCAAAGGCAATTTCAATTCCTGTATCTGGTGGTAAATGACGGATATCAGGCGCACTGATGATGAAATGTGCTTTTTGGTAATTAAATTGGGTCATTATGGTATAAACCTCTCTGAAATAATGCGGCTTTTCATGCATACTCATTTCAATTTCGCATGAAAATGAATATCTAAAATATTTATTTACTCTATTTTGGCGCAATTTAATGACTTATAACAGTGCTTAAAAATTAAAATTTACCCTGTTATAACCTAATTAGGCATATTGAGCGTAAATAAAGGTAAATGATTGGCACTATTTACCTCAGCGAATTAGAATCGCTGCATATTAAGTAAGTTGTAGACTATTAAAGTAAAGGATCCCTGCATGTTAAAACGTTTTCTTGTCACCTTCGTTACCGCTTGCACTTTAACAACAGCGACTTTTGCAATGGCAACGGGAGAAACCTTCGTTAAATTAGTCACCTCTGAAGGCAATATTGAAATATCACTGGATAATAAAAAAGCCCCAATTACAACGAAAAATTTTATTCAGTATGTCGAAGATGGGTACTATAACGGCACCACTTTTCATCGTGTTATTCCTGGCTTTATGGTTCAAGGCGGTGGTTTTACTGCTGATTTACAGCAAAAACAAACCAGAGCGCCAATTAAAAATGAAGCAGATAATGGATTACGCAATGTAAAAGGTTCTATTGCCATGGCGCGCACGTCAGATAAAGACAGCGCAACCAGCCAATTCTTTATTAATGTGGCTGACAATGCATTTTTAGATCACGGCCAACGTGATTTTGGCTATGCCGTATTTGGTAAAGTTGTGAAAGGAATGGATGTTGTTGATAAAATTTCACAAGCTCCAACTCGTAATATTGGACCTTACCAAAATGTGCCAGTAAAAACGGTCACTATTTTATCTGCGGAAGTCGTAAAACAATAAACGCATTATTAGGATAGGGTATTTACTTATTCTAATAAGATGAAATACATATAAACCGGAATGAATATTTTCATTCCGGGTTTTTTAGCACGAAAAAATATTTTTTATCCTTCCTTTTTTCGTGTGATCTCCTGCAATAAGTATTCGCCACGCTATTAATTACTCTATTCATCATCAATTACCGCCATTATTGTTATTGCGCAATAAATCAGCAGATTTTCTTGCTTACTATTCATATTTTATACCTGTGCTATGATAATCGGCTTTGTTGTACCCAAGTCGGTTAAACAACGAGCTATTTTGGCAAATCTACACTCGCTTTAAAATAGTAATAAAATAGATAATGATAAGAAAATCAGTCGGATAGGCTAATATGCTGTTACTTATTGATAATTACGACTCGTTTACCTACAACCTCTATCAGTATTTCTGTGAATTGGGTGCTGAGGTTGTTGTTAAGCGTAACGATGAGATCGGACTTAAAGAGATAGAAAAGATGATGCCAGCACATCTTGTTATCTCGCCAGGACCTTGCACTCCTGATGAAGCTGGGATCTCACTTGAGGCTATACAGCGGTTTGCCGGTGAAATTCCTATTCTTGGCGTTTGTCTTGGACATCAAGCGATAGGACAAGCTTTTGGTGCATCAGTTATCAGAGCGCGAGAAGTGATGCATGGTAAAAATTCATTAATACATCATAATCAACAAGGTGTTTTTAAGGGGCTTAATCGTCCTTTAAATGTAACGCGTTACCACTCTTTAGTGATTGATGCGACGACATTACCTGTACCTTTTGAAGTGACGGCATGGAGCCAACATGATGGAAATGTTGATGAAATTATGGGAATTCGCCATCGTACTCTGCCAATTGAAGGGGTTCAATTTCACCCAGAAAGTATTTTAAGTGAACAAGGGCATGAGCTATTAAATAATTTCCTTAAATATTAAATGGATAGCATTTAAATAGCGAAATAATGCCTTTTTATACAAAACCACATTTGATTTTTTATTCATATTTAGTGATTATATTTTCATATTAAATATGAATGACGATCAGGTGGGGTAATGAAAAAGCAAAGCATCAACCGGGCAACTTACGATCAAGTAATGTTGCCAATTTATTCACCCGCAGAATTTATTCCTGTCAAAGGGATGGGTAGCCGTGTTTGGGATCAGCAGGGAAAATCGTATATTGATTTTGCTGGTGGTATTGCTGTTTTAGCACTGGGACATGCCCATCCTGCTCTTAATCAAGCCTTGAAAGAACAAAGTGAACAACTTTGGCATGTGAGTAATATTTTTACTAATGAACCCGCATTGCGCTTAGCTCAAAAATTAATAGATAACACATTTGCAGAACGTGTCTTTTTTGCCAATTCAGGCGCAGAAGCGAATGAGGCAGCATTTAAATTGGCACGCCATTATGCCATTACTCGCCATAGCCCTTATAAAACTAAAATTATTGCTTTTCACCATGCATTCCATGGCAGAACACTGTTTACAGTCTCTGTTGGTGGGCAACCTAAATATGCAGATGGTTTTGGCCCTAAGCCTGCAGATATCGTACACGTCCCTTTTAATGATTTAGATGCGGTTAAAGCAGTAATGGACGATCACACTTGTGCTGTTGTTTTAGAGCCAGTTCAAGGTGAAGGTGGCGTAACGGCGGCAACACCTGAGTTTATGAGAGGGCTACGTGAATTGTGCGATAAACATCAAGCGCTGCTTGTCCTTGATGAAGTACAAACAGGTATGGGGCGTACAGGCAAGCTTTTCGCTTATATGAACTATGATGTGACACCCGATATTATTACAACCGCAAAAGCACTAGGAAGTGGTTTTCCACTCAGTGCGATGTTAACAACACATGAGATAGCTTCTGCAATGGGCGTAGGAACTCATGGTACAACTTATGGTGGCAATCCATTAGCTTGTGCCGTGGGTAATGTCGCATTTGATTTAATTAATACACCGGAGGTATTGGAGGGTGTAGAAAAGCGCTATCAATGGATTGTGGATGAACTGGCGGCAATCAATCAAGTCTATAATGTCTTTTCGCAAATTCGTGGGCAAGGTTTATTGATAGGTGCGCAATTGGCACCACAATATGAAGGTAAAGCCAAAGAGTTACTCGGTCTTGCTGCCAAACATGGCTTAATGATGTTAAACGCAGGAGCCGATGTGATGCGTTTTACACCATCGTTAATTATTACCCAAGAAGAGCTACAAGAAGGAATGGTGGCATTAAAAGCGGCTATTGCGGAATTTGTAGCAGGGTAGTATCGACTAAAAACCCCATCAACTAGGATGGGGTTTACATACAAAAGTCTATCAATAGCCCTTTTATGGGCTATTGTTTATTCTAGCGGGGAAACTTAGCGAGTCCCGTAAACGACGATAGTTTTACCGTGTGCGGAGATCAAGTTTTGATCTTCCAGCATTTTCAGAATACGGCCTACAGTTTCGCGTGAACAACCAACGATTTGACCAATTTCCTGACGTGTAATTTTAATTTGCATGCCATCAGGATGCGTCATTGCATCGGGTTGTTTTGCTAAGTTTAATAAGGTTTGTGCAATACGACCTGTTACATCAAGGAAAGCAAGGTTACCTACTTTTTCTGATGTGGTTTGTAATCTGTTCGCCATTTGAGCAGAAAGGCGCATCAGAATATCAGGGTTAACCTGAATTAATTGGCGGAATTTTTTATAGGAAATTTCTGCTACTTCACAGGCTGTTTTTGCTCTAACCCATGCACTACGTTCTTGATCTTCTTCAAATAATCCAAGTTCACCGATGAAATCCCCCTGATTTAGGTAGGAGAGGATCATTTCTTTTCCTTCTTCATCTTTAATAAGAACAGCCACGGAACCTTTAACAATGTAATAAAGTGTTTCCGCTTTCTCACCTTGGTGGATCAGCGTGCTCTTGGATGGATATTTGTGAATATGGCAGTGTGACAAAAACCATTCAAGAGTCGGGTCTGTTTGCGGCTTGCCGAGAACCATTCGCGTTATCCTCTGTACGTTAAATGCAGCCTTTCAAAACGGATAGGTTCCCTTTTGAGACAGCGTGCTTAAAAATCCTATCTTTACCTATTAACTTCCTGAGAACACGGTAAGTTAATATGGAGTAGATTATAATAAATGAGAAAATAATGCATTGATCTTAACCACTATCATCAAGCAGATATTGTTTTTAACACAATTAGTGCATTAAGTCTCGTTTTACGCAGTCAGCATAATAAACCTATTTGCTAATTGCCAGTTGAATTATGAGTATGTACTCTTTTAGTTTCTGTCATCTTTAGGGGAAAATAAATGGAAGCGAGAGTTAAGTGGGTTGAAGATTTATCTTTTGTCGGCGAATCTTCATCTGGCCATCAAATTATGATGGATGGGAATTCGGGTGATAAAGCCCCAAGCCCAATGGAAATGGTATTAATTGCTGCGGGTGGATGTAGCGCGATTGATGTCGTGAGTATTTTACGTAAAGGTCGTCACCAAGTGACTGATTGTGAAGTAAAATTAACATCAGAACGACGCGAAGAAGCCCCTCGTTTATTTACGGATATCAATTTACATTTTATTGTTTCAGGTAAAGAATTAACGGATAAAATCGTAGAACGAGCAGTTCAATTATCCGCAGAAAAATATTGCTCTGTTTCTTTAATGCTAGGAAAAGCAGCCAATATTACGCATTCATTTGAAATAAAAGATGCTGACTAAATTTGATATTTTAAAATAAAGTTTAATCTGAAAAATAATATCCCTTAATTAATGGGATATTATTTTTATAGAGATAAATTTTATTTTGGTTAACTTATCTTTTCGCCATTTAATAATTTTTTGACTAATGGCGCCATAATTAATTCCATCGCTAATCCTAATTTCCCGCCCGGTACAACAATAGTATTTATTGTTGACATAAAAGAGCCATGCAACATTGCAAGTAAATAGGGAAAATCAATATCGGTTAAGCCTCGAAAACGAATAACAATAAAGCTTTCATCGAGAGTGGGGATCGCTTTGGCAGAAAAGGGGTTTGAAGTATCAACCGTCGGAACGCGTTGGAAGTTAATGTGAGTGCGTGAGAATTGAGGAATAATATAGCTAATATAATCATCCATTGAGCGTACAACCGAATCTCTTACCGCCTCTTGTGAATGCCCTCTTTCTGTGGTGTCTCGAATGAGTTTTTGTATCCATTCAAGGTTTACGATAGGTACAACGCCCACTAATAAATCAACATGTTGTGCAACATCATGCTCGTTAGTAACAACACCCCCGTGTAACCCTTCATAAAAAAGAACATCGGTATTATTTGGCAAAGGCTCCCAAGGGGTAAATGTACCCGGTAATTGGTTATAGGGAGTGGCTTCATCATAAGAGTGTAGATATTTGCGAGATTGACCTTGCCCTGTATCGCTATATTGACTTAATGTCTTACTCAGTAAGCTAAAATCATTTGCTTCAGGGCCAAAATAACTGATATGTCTACCTTGTTCTCTGGCTTTTCTTATCGCCATATCCATTTCAGGACGGGTATAGCGATGGAAGCTATCTCCATCAATCAATGCTGCATTTGCATTGAGTTGTTGGAATATCTTACGAAAAGCTTGGCTTGTTGTGGTCGTCCCTGCACCACTAGAGCCTGTTACTGCGATGATCGGATGCTTGATTGACATAGGTTATCCTTTTGCTAAATAAGGTTGACCCTTATTGATGGCGATACATCGCTTGCTTTGAATAACTAACCAGAGCGAAACTGCGATGCCGGCATAATATTGACGCTCTCATGAAGTTCTGACCAAACCAATACGGCTTCACCGGATTTAAGCTGTTTTTTTACGTCGGCGACTTTTTGTTCAAGCGTTTTCTCTTGGATACCATAATCAGTGCCTTCTCGTAAAACAAAACTTTCAATAAGATTATCAAGTGCCTCTGTGGAAAGCTCCTTCCAAGGAATTATCATTTGGTTTTCTCCAAATAAGCGGATAACCAGTCAGGTATTCGACTTTCAAGCCACATTACGGGTTTAGACAGTTTTCCACTGACAAAACCGACATGTCCACCAAACTCGGTGAGTTGATATTCAATGTTATTTGGTAAGGTTGTGATATCAGGAATAACATCCGCAGACATAAAAGGATCATCTTTAGCGTGAATAATCAGCGTTGTTTTCTTTATTTTATTTAATAAAGGCAATGCGCTGCATTGGCGATAATAATCTAACGCATCTTTAAATCCATGGATTTTAGAGGTAATTAAATCGTCAAATTGACGTAGTTTTTTAATGGATTTTATCGTTAACAAACTAATGGGTAATGATTCAGGATAACGAACAAGCTTACGTGTTGCGTTATTTTTCAGCTCTTTTAACAGATACCATTGATAAAAACGAGAAAAGCCATGTTCAATTTTTGTTGAGCATGGTTCTAGCATTAATGGCGCAGAGACAATAACGGCAGCATCTACAACCGCATTTTCACCACTTTCTGCGAGATAATAGGCAAGCATATTTCCACCAAGAGAATAACCAACGGCGGCTGTTGGTTGCTCACCAAATTCTTTTTTCAGCCAATTTAAGAAGTAGCGGGCATCTTCCGTTTCACCAGAGTGATAAATACGGTTTTGTCTATTGGGTTCACCACTACATCCTCTAAAGTGCATCACAACGCTTAGCCAGCCTCTCTCTTTTGCTGCGGCTAACATGCCGTGAGCATAAGGGCTGCTAAATCCACCTTCTAAGCCATGAAAAATGACTAAGCGTGGTTTATTGAGCGCCATTGTTGGATCTTCACTCCACGCTAAATCGACAAAATCGTTGTCTGGAAGATTGAGTCGTTGCCAATATGGCGTAAGTTGTGGTGTCCTGCGTACAATTCTTGGTAAGAGCGTTTGTAAATGTGGATTTTTAGCCCAACGCATTGGATTAAAGTATTGAGACATATTTTCCGTCTATCAAAATGAATTAACACTTGTTTGCTAAATAACATACTGCTATTTTCGGTGAAAATAAAACATCTGTCACATCTTTGAGCACTTATAATGACAATTAGCCTGATTTCATCGTTAGCTATTTTCCTGTTTATTGCGGCTATCACGCCTGGACCCAACAACTTATTGCTGACTTCATCAGGCGCTAATGTAGGTTTTAAAAGCTCATTAAAGCTGATGGCTGGTATTATGCTGGGTATGCAATGCGTTTTATTGAGTTCCGCATTTGGTGTTGCCGCATTATTGATAATTTATCCTGCACTGCACATTGGATTGAAGATAGTCGGGAGTGCGTATCTGCTTTGGCTTGCTTGGAAAACGGCAACATCATCTTATCAGCGTTTAGATATTCCAGCAAAAACACCCCAAGCAGTAAGCTGGTTTCAGGGTGGATTATTGCAATTTCTAAATCCAAAAGCGTGGATGATGGGATTAGGCGCAGTAGGAAGCTTCAGTTTATCGGGCGATGCTTATTTTAGCTCCGTTATTGCTATTAGTATTGTTATGGTCATTGTTAATTTCGTTGCGGGTATTGTTTGGATCTTAGGCGGCACATTAATTAGCCTATTTTTACAAAGCAGACAGTCTTGGTTTATTTTTAATATCTCGATGGGATTATTAACAGCACTTTGTGTGCCGTTGATTTGGATAGGGTGAATTAAAAAATAGTTATAAATCAATAGATAACTTAATTTTTTTAGTTTTAATGATGTTTTTTTAAGTTTGGTTGAAATGATCTTTCTGAATGTGTATTAAAAAAAGAGTATTAATCTATCAAAAGAGAGATCTGCGATCATCTGTCATCTTTATTATGTATGTTACAGTATGAATTATATGAAAGGCTTATTAATTTCGGGTTTTACTTTTTTTAATATCAGCCTTTTTATTAAAATATGCCATTTAATCTATTTTTACATCATTAAAAATAAAAATAATTCTTCAATGAAGGAATTATTTATTCCTTGTTATTGTTTGTAATTAAAGGTTTTTTATTGTGTTAATGTTTTTAAAATGTGTTTTATATTGTTATTTAGTTAATGATTATGTTTAACAACGCAATTTTACTGAATATAAATATATTCAGTTTATATCGTATTATTGACCAAGAAGAATAAATTATTATTTAGAATTGGAAAAAATTAAATTAAGTATTATAAAATATAGAGGTTAGTGTGTGAGAGATTGAATAAAAAGAGTCAATATAACGTTATTATAAGAACAAGTCTTTCGATAATAATATTACTTTTTTTATGATTTATTGTGTCTCATATTTTGTTTCTAATTGATTTTATTCTAAAAACCTAATTACTTTAGGTATTAAACGTTTTATCAAAATTATTCCATATATAACTATATTGTACTCGAAGTGGATATTGTCATTATGCCAACATTAACGAAGATTGCGTGGATCAAGCCTGGTATGGCGACAAATCAACGTAAAATAGCGGATTATATTTTAGAGAACCCAGAAAAAACGGTTACTCTTTCATCACAGCAACTCGCTGAAACAATGGGTGTGAGTCAATCCGCTATTGTTAAATTTAGCCAAAAAATTGGCTTCAAAGGCTTTCCTTCTTTGAAACTTGCCATTAGTGAAGATCTTGGGCGAAAAAATGCAAATACTGGGCAAGACCCTAGCATATTACATAATCAGATTGGCTCTGAAGATAGCTTAGTTGTAATCGCTCAAAAGCTTGCTCAAGAGAAGAATAATTCTATCAGTGATACCACTCGCAAAATTAATTACCTTCATTTTGAAAAGGTGATCCAGCTTATTGATGAAGCTCAGCGAGTTCAGATTATTGGTATTGGTGGTTCAGGATTAGTCGCAAGAGACTTAAGTTATAAATTACAGAAAATAGGAATAACTACTCTGATTGAAACAGATCATCATGTTCAGATATCTGTTGCTCAAATGTTAAGTTCAAAGGATTTACAGATAGTTATTTCTTATAGTGGCAAAAGAAAAGATATGTTAGTTGCAGCCTCTGTGGCTAAAAAACAGGGAGCAAAAATCATTGCCATTACTGGAGAAAAACACTCTCCATTAGGAAGAATTTCTGATTATATATTAGAAACAATTGCGGATGAAGGTGAGTGGCGAAGTGCTTCAATCTCTTCACGTACAGCACAAAATACGATCACTGACCTTATTTTTATGGCGTTATTAAAGAAACGTGATGAGTGTGCGAAGACATTAGTGCTGAGTTCACAGGCATTAATTAATAGCTTGGATAATTAAAAATTTTGAACTGATTCAAAAAACTAATATTTAAATGTAGGTATTTACACTTATTGCTAAAGTTATTCTCCTAACAGCCGAAACGATAGTTATTTAGGCAGTCTTTTTTTGTTGAGATGTTTTAATTTCAATGTCGAGGAGAGTAACTAATGCGTAACAATCAACCGGTGACACAGCGAGAATACCCGGTATCTGAAAACGCAACACTGATGTCAACGACAGATCTTGATGGCAATATTATTTATGCCAATGAGGACTTTGTTGAAGCCAGTGGGTTTTCAGTGGAAGAACTTGTGGGGCATCCCCACAATATTGTCCGACACCCAGATATCCCTTCAGAAGTTTTTAAGGATATGTGGAGAACCTTAAAGCAAGGCGAGGTTTGGACTGGGATCGTGAAGAATCGGCGTAAAAATGGGGATCACTATTGGGTAAGAGCGAATGTCACTCCTATTATACGTCAGGGTAAAATTCAAAGTTTTATGTCAGTAAGGACGGCGGCAAAAAAAGAGGAAATAGCACAAGCCTCAGCACTGTACGCCGCTTTTAATCAAGGTAAATACCCTTCACACACGTTTTTAAAAGGCGCTTTTGTTTATAAAGGATGGCAGCGTTGGCGCTCATGGAATCAAACAATTTCATTAAAAAAACGACTCCGTCTTTTTATCCTCTTACCTTTACCTTTTATGTTGTTAAGTGCATGGTTTGCTGGTTTATCGGGTTATGCCCTTTTTATGCATATCGCGATTTTGCTGGTATTACTGATGGCAAATGAACGTATTCTCTATTTTCAGCTTGTTAAGCCAATTAGACTCCTTAATGAGCAAGCGAATCGAGTTGCAACTGGCGATGAACATAACGTTACGTATATCAATCGCATCGATGAAGTCGGCATGACACAGCGTTCTGTTAATCAATTAGGACGCATGTTCCGTTGGTTGGTAAGTGATGTGAGTCATCAAATTCATCAAGTCGATATTTCTTGTGATCAATTAGCCGCAGGTAATCGCGATCTGTATGTGAGAACAGAGCAAACTGCCAGCAATGTTGAAGCAACCGCTTCAACGATGAATGAATTAACAACGGCGGTAAGCAGTAATAGTGAAACGGCAGGGCAGGCAAATAATCTCTCTAATATCACTTGTGAGGCAGCGATAAAAGGAGGTAGTGCAATGGATAATATCGTTACTACCATGAATGATATTGCGAAAAGCTCTGATCGTATTAGTAATATCATTGGTGTTATTGATAGCATTGCCTTCCAAACGAATATCCTTGCACTTAATGCATCCGTAGAAGCGGCTAGAGCCGGTGAACAGGGTCGAGGTTTCTCCGTAGTTGCAACAGAGGTCAGAGAATTGGCACAACGCAGTGCTGAAGCAGCGAAAGAGATCAAAGCATTGATCAATGCTTCAAGTAGCAATATCAAAGTGGGTTCAAAGCAGGTTAATGAAACAGTTGGAACAATGGAAGATATTGTGGTGCATGTTAAAAATGTGACCGATTTAATTGGTGAGATCAGTCTTGCATCATCAGAGCAGAGTGCGGGTTTAAAAGAGCTGGGTCGTGCTGTTGAAAAATTGGAATCGATTACGCATGAAAATGCGAATTATGTTTCGAAAGCCTCAGTGATTTCAGGTGAAATGAAAGTACAAACTAATTACTTAGTTAGTGCAATCAATGTATTTCATTAATTTATCATTATTTAAGAAGTAAAAGAAAAAGACACCTACTAAAAATAGGTGTCTTTGTGTATCTAAATCACGTTTTTATTATGTTCAAATCAATGGGTTAAAAGCTTGTCCAATCATCATCTTCACCGTCATTTACAGTCGTTGTTCCTTTTGCTGATTTCCTTTCTTTCACTTCATCTTTGACTGTATTTTTTATCTTTTCATCTTTTGTATGTAGCGATTTTTCAGATGAGAACTGTTTTATTACTTTGTGTTGTGCCTTTTTATTGAACTGTTCACTTTCAGTAGTTTTAAACTGTTCAACGATTTGCTCAAGATTACCGGCTTCTTCAGTCAATAAGCTGGCAACAGCGGAAGATTGTTCAACCATAGCCGCATTTTGCTGTGTTGCTTTATCCATTTCAGTCACCGCAAGAGAGACTTGAGTAATGCCTCTAGTTTGCTCTTCTGATGCAGATAAAATTTCAGTCATTGAATCTTCAACATGTTTTACGGATGTCAGTATCTCACCCATCGAAATGCTAACTTGTTCAACAAGATCATTCCCATGGCGAACACGGCTAATAGAGGCATCAATTAACTCTTTAATTTCTTTTGCAGCTTCGGCACTGCGCTGTGCCAATTCTCTGACCTCTGTTGCAACTACGGAGAAACCACGACCTTGTTCACCGGCTCTGGCAGCTTCAACCGCAGCATTTAATGATAAGATATTGGTTTGAAAAGCGATGCTATTGATAACCGCAGTGATTTCACCAATTTTTTGTGAGCTATCAGCAATGTCAGTCATTGTTTTCACCATTCTATTGGTGACATCGCCCCCTTTGCTGGCAATATTGGAAGTCTGACTGATAAGGTGTGAAACTTCACGAGCGCTTTCTGTATTATTTCTCACTGTTGCTGTGAGTTGTTCCATACTTGATGCCGTTTCCTCTAATGCACTCGCTTGCTCTTCGGTACGACAAGAAAGATCGGTATTTCCTGCGGATAACTCTTGAACACCTGTATAAATATGATGACTTGTCCCTCGGATCGCATTCACAATTAATGATAGTTCAGTACGCATATATTGAATACTGGTAATTAATTGGTCGATTTCATTATTTCCTTTTGCTATGACATCTTTATTTTCTAATAAATTTCCTTGTGAAATTTCCGACATATAATCGACAATTTGATTGATACGTAAAACAATATTTCGACGTATCCAAAGCACAACAAGGACAGTGAAAAGAATAAAAATAAACATAAAGACAAAAGATAAAACTAAGGTACGTTCATAATTACCTTGAGCTGCTTTTATTGCGTGAGTAACAACGTTATCACTAAGGTAATCTGTTGCTTCATAAAGGGATTGAGTGAAGCGTTCATTGGTATTATGTGCATAAAGAGATTGAAAACCGTAGTAGTCGCGGATCTCTAAACATGATACAAGTTGGTCAAGATCGTAAAGTACTCGATTAAAAAGCTTCTTCATGCTCTCTATTTTTTCGGGATTAAAATCTGCGTCTTCGGTAGCCGTGAAGTATGCGGTAATAATACGTGTAACTTCTTGTTTTCTTTTTGGATAAGTAGAAAGGAAGTCAGAGATTTTATTTTCAGCAATATCGGGTGTGAGATGAGCTTCAAACATAATATTGAGCATATCTTCACGTAATTTATTCAACTCAGCATAACCATAATCCATCGTTTTTATCTGTTCAAAGCCATTTGCTAATTGTGAGATCCGCTTATTTGTTAAACTCGCGTCACGGATACTCATTGCACCAGAAAAAAGTTGAATAGCGCAAAACAGTATTAAGATAAACATTAAGCCATTAGATATTTTTATTCGTTTCAGCATAGCCTTACCTATTTAATTGGTTTGTAGGACACACAGCAAGGAGCGATAACTATTTATCAATTAAACTTATTCGGCTTAATATTTAAAAACTTTACCTTTTCTACTCTGTTTGATAGTAAAAACGACTTACATTTCTTTTTTTAGCTTTAATTATCAGCTAATGGCTAAAATTTTCTAATGATTAATAGAAAAGACTATAAGTATATTAACTTACTTATATTTTGTGTTAATTATTAAAATATAAATATTAATAATGATTTATTAAGTATTAAAATGATAATAAGCAGTATTTTATTTTTATTTATCTTTTTGTCTTATGATAAGTAAAATAAAATTATCGATTTCATAAATACTCTTAATATTTCTTAAAAAACGCTTTTATTTCGTATGAAAAACGATCTGTTTTTTTGTGTTTATGTGAAGTGAGATCAGAAATACTCCCAGAAAAGTGACTGGGAGTAGGGTAGGGAGAGGTTTTGTTATATGTTCTGGGCTATTTTTTACACCGCCGTCTCTCTTGATGTTACGTGAGAGAGATAATTAAAAGCTTTCCCAATTATCGTCTACTTCGTGATTATTAGTTTTGATTGTGGGGGTTTTAAGAGTTTCAGTGTCTTGCGATTTAGCTGAAAATGCGGGCAATTTAGCTTTAGCGGGTGCGGCTTTTTCGTGCTCCACTTTAAATGTATTCACAATCGTATCCAACATACTTGCTTGCTCGCTTAATGTGGCAGAAGCAGCCGTTGATTGTTCAACCATCGCCGCATTTTGCTGGGTTGCTTTATCCATCTCATTAACAGCAAGGCTGATTTGTGCAATACCACGCGTTTGCTCTTCTGATGCAGATAAAATTTCCTTCATCGAACCTGAAACATGATTAACAGATGTAACAATCTCACCCATTGATAAACTTACTTGTTCGACGAGATCATTACCTTGTCTAACTCGTAATATTGTCGATTCAATAAGCTCTTTGATCTCTTTCGCCGCTTCTGCGCTGCGTTGTGCTAAGTTGCGAACTTCACTGGCAACAACCGAGAAACCACGGCCTTGTTCGCCCGCTCTTGCCGCTTCAACGGCAGCGTTAAGGGCTAATATGTTGGTTTGGAAAGCAATATCATCAATAACTGCAGTAATTTCACCAATTTTTTGTGAGCGATCGGCAATGTCGGTCATTGTCATGACCATCTTATTACTATGTTCGCCACCTTGAACGGCAATATCGGCAGTGCTCATAACAAGCTCTGTTACTTCACGAGCGCTTTCCGTGTTATTACGAATAGTTGCGGTCATTTGCTCCATGCTGGATGCCGTTTCTTCTAATGCGCTGGCTTGCTCTTCAGTTCGGCTCGATAAGTCATTATTACCCGCAGCAATCTCTTGTACGCCTGTGTAAATGGTTGCACTCGTATTTCGAATAGAACTTACCATTTCTTTTAATTGAGCGCGCATTTGCTGTAAGCCAAGCATGAGCTGATCGATTTCAGTCTTACCTGAAATATCGCTATCAATGCGACTGACTAAATCACCTTTAGCAATTGTTTCTTGATAGGTGATCATTTGGTTAATGCGCACAATAATGTATTTGCGGATCCAAATAAGCACTAAGGTGGTAAAGAGGAGGAAGATACCCATAAAGAGTGATGCTATCCACAACATGCTGTGGTAATTATCTTCTGCTTCAATCACTGAAGGGTTAACAACTTCATCGGTAATAAAGTCTGTGGCTTCATACAATGAATTTGTGAAGTTAGTGTTTGCTGGGCTTTTTAAAATTAAACGAACCGCGTTAGTGTTACGTTCACTTAAATACTGCGCCAGTAAATCAAGATCAGTTCGGCTCTTTTGATATAGCTGTTTGATCTGTGCCATACGTTGCTGATCGAAACCTGTTTGCGCGGATAGTTCCACATACTCATTCATCAATGCATCAACTTGCGCTTTGCGTGCAGGCATTGTTTGCATAAATGCGGTGATGTTTGCATCCTCGGCTTGAGGATTTGAAATATAACTAAATGCTTGTGCAATAATATCAGTACGTAATGTATTCAACTCCGCATAGGTATTATCCATGGTGCGTAGTTGATCGAAACTGTATGAAATTTTTTTAAGAGTATTTTGAGTCTGGTAGGCATCGTGAATGCTTTGTACTCCAGAAATGATCTGAATAATACAAAACAGAGTCAGGACACACATTAAACCTTGAGAGATTTTAATTCGTTTTAACATAACCCTACCTATTAGCTTTGCCTTTTCGTTGGTAAGTGGGAGGTCCACTTAGCAGAATGATTAATTCGGCTGGAATGTTAAAAACTTTAGCGTGAAAGAATTTATTTCCCTTACTTAATATAAATAGGTAGAAAATAAAAGTTAGATGATTATTTTTATTGGGTTATTGTTGGATAGGGTAAGATTATGTTTTGTGTAAATCGTGCTATTGTAAAATGATATAAATACCGTAAGTTAAATGAATTGTATAAATTTTCAGAATGAATTAACAGACAAAAAGAAAGGAACTATTTCACTTAAAATAGTTCCTTTTTTAATGAATTGGGTTGTATTACTGGGCTTCAAATGTGTTTGTCATTTCTTCCAGCGTTTCTTGTAACTCCATCCACTCCATTTCCACTTCTTCTAGTGCAGATTTCGTAACACCTTGTCGGCTTAAGCAATCAGAAAGCTCATTTTTACGGCTAGTATCATAAATACCACTATCAGAAAGAGCCGTTTCGATATCACTAAGCTCTTGGCTTAATTTATCCATCTTGCTTTCTAATGTTGTGAGTTTCTTGCGTAAAGGCTGAGTTTGTTGTCTAAACTCCGCTTCTTTGCGTTTTTGCTCTTTTTTATCTTGAGCACTTAAATTGGCGGTTGCCGTGGTATTGTTGTTATCTTGTTGGCTTTTATTTGCCTGTGTCTCTTGGCGATTTTGATCAACTAACCATTGTTGGTAATCATCAAGATCGCCATCAAATGGCTCCACTTGACCATCGTGTACAAGATAGAGATCGTCAGTGGTAGAGCGTAATAAATGCCTATCATGCGATACAACAACAATTGCGCCTTCAAAGCTAATTAGAGCTTGGGTTAGGGCTTGGCGCATATCTAAATCAAGGTGGTTTGTTGGTTCATCCATTAATAGCAGGTTAGGACGTTGCCAAACTAAAAGTGATAAGACTAAACGTGCCTTTTCACCTCCAGAAAATTGACCACAAGCATCCGTGACTTTATCGCCATGGAAACCGAAACCACCTAAATAATCACGTAATTTTTGTTCAGTTTCTTTGGGCGCTAAACGAGTTAAATGCTGTAGTGCTGATTCATTAGAGCGTAAAAACTCTAATTGATGTTGGGCAAAATAACCCAGTTTAATACCTTTAGAAAGTGCCAACTTTCCCTGTAACGGTTGAATTTCGCCTGCAAGTAATTTAATCAGTGTCGATTTACCTGCACCATTGCGCCCTAATAATCCAATACGAGAGCCGGGAACTAAATTGAGTTTGATATCATTAAGAATAACTTTTTCACCATAACCCGCGCTGACTTTCTCCATTGATAAAAGAGGATTAGGTAAGCTTTCAGGTTGGCGGAAACTAAATTGGAATGGGTTATCTGAATGTGCAGGAGCAACGCGTTCCATTCGTTCAAGCATTTTTACACGGCTTTGAGCTTGTTTGGCTTTTGTCGCTTTCGCTTTAAATCTATCTATAAAACTCTGTAAGTGTGCAATTTTGGCTTGTTGATTCTCAAACAAAGCTTGCTGTTGTGCGAGTTTGGTTGCACGTTGCATTTCAAACGAAGAGTAGTTACCCGAATATTCAAAGATTTTTTCTTGCTCAATATGCAAGATTTTATCCACGATAGGATCAAGAAAATCACGGTCATGGGAAATTAAAATAAGTGTGCCTGTGTAGCTTTTTAGCCATTTCTCTAGCCAAATAACAGCATCTAAATCTAAGTGGTTGGTGGGTTCATCGAGTAACAGTAAATCAGATCGACAAATCAGCGCTTGTGCTAAGTTTAAACGCATTCTCCAGCCACCTGAAAATGATTTTACAGGTTCATTAAGTTGCTGTTGGCTAAAACCTAAGCCATTTAGTAAGGTCGCTGCACGAGATTGTATTGTCCATGCATTAATTGCATCTAATTGTCCGTGTATCAGTGCAATAGCGTGACCATCATTTATCTCGTTAGCTTTTTGTAATCGTTGTTCTAACTGACGGTATTCTCTATCACCATCAATAACATAATCAATAGCAGGCACATCAAGTGCTGGTGTTTCTTGGTTAACCCATGCCATTGACCATGTACTAGGATAAGTGGCATTACCGGCTTCAGCTTGAAGTTCACCTTTCAATAAAGAAAGTAATGTGGTTTTGCCACAGCCATTTTTACCGACTAGACCAATTTTTTGCCCTGGGTTAATGGTTGCACTGGCATTGTCCAGTAGCACTCTGACACCACGGCGAATTTGCAAAGAAGAAAAAACAATCATAAATATCGTCTATTAAGAGTATGTAAATTAATATATAGAGTAAGTTGTTCGTAACTGTTGGTCACAATGCGTGCATGGTAACGGAAAAAATGGTTTCTGACACGTTTTGTAAGGAGGAATGATGTCAAACGCATCAAATGTATTACTGGTGTATGTTCATCCCGAACCGCGCCAATCAATCGCCAATAAAGCGTTATTAAATGCGGTGAGGGATTTAGAGAATATAACTATTCATGATTTATATGCTACTTACCCTGATTTTTTTATTGATATACACCATGAACAATCTTTGCTGTGTAAACATCAAGTGATCGTTTTTCAATTCCCATTGCAAACATATAGTTGCCCTGCGTTATTAAAAGAGTGGCAAGACAGAGTATTAACTCGTCCATTTGCTAACAAAGCAGGTAAAGCACAATTAAAGGGTAAGTCATTTCGTTGTGTTATTACAACGGGAGAGCCTGAGCAAGCTTATCAACATGATGGAAAGAATCGCTACACTCTATCTGAATTATTGCGTCCACTCGAATTGATGGCAGAAATGTGTGGTATGCGCTGGCTATCACCAATGATTGTGTATTCAGCAAGACAACAATCTAAAACAACACTGACTCATCTCGGTGAAGCTTATCGCCATTGGTTAAGTGCGCCATTTGAAGGGGAGCGAGCTTAATGGAAGATAATTGGATGATTAAAGCTGTGCTCTTTTTCCTGTGTGCTGCCGTGGTTATGGTGCCTATTGCACAACGTCTTAAAATTGGTGCTGTACTCGGTTATTTAATTGCGGGTATTGCCATTGGTCCTTGGGGGTTAGGGCTGTTTAAAGATGTTGATAACATCTTACATTTTGCTGAGCTAGGTGTGGTCTTTTTAATGTTCCTTATTGGCTTGGAATTGGAACCCGCCAAGTTATGGGAATTAAGACGTGCCATTTTTGGTGTTGGTTCAATGCAGGTGGTATTAACCGCCTCTATTTTTTCAGGGCTTATTCTCGTTTTTACGTCTTTCTCATGGCAGGCTGCTGTTATTGGTGGATTAGGTATTGCGATGTCTTCCACTGCGATGGCATTGCAACTTATGAACGAGAAAGGAATGAATCATAATGAAGGCGGGCAATTAGGGTTTGCTGTTTTACTTTTCCAAGATATGGCAGTTATCCCTATCCTTGCTGTTATTCCTTTGTTAGCTGGTGAAACGGCAAGCAGTGATTGGTATCGCATTGGCGTAAAAGTGGCAGCTTTTGCTGGGCTGCTGATTTGTGGTCGTTATTTATTGCGTCCACTCTTACGTTTAGTAGTGAAATCTGGAGTGAGGGAAGTTTTTACTGCTGCGGCGTTACTTGTTGTATTAGGTGCTGCTATTTTTATGGAAACCCTCGGCTTTTCAATGGCAATGGGAACCTTTATTGCGGGGGTGTTATTGGCAGATTCAGAGTATCGACATGAATTAGAGATCTCCATTGAACCTTTTAAAGGTCTACTTTTGGGGCTATTTTTTATCTCTGTCGGTATGTCTTTAGATATCGGTATTTTATGGCGTTATCTTCCACAAGTATTATTGGGTGTCTTAGTTCTGGTTATTGTGAAAGCGTTGATACTTTATAGTATTGCTTGGCTAGCGAGATTGCGCTTTTCCACACGTTTACAATTCTCAGCTGTATTAAGCCAAGGCGGGGAATTTGCGTTTGTTGTTTTCTCAACATCGATGGCAATGGGCATATTAAATAGTCAGCAAATGGCGTTATTGTTGGTTGTTGTCACACTTTCTATGATGACAACGCCTCTTGTGATGCAAATGACAGACGCTGTGTTTGCTCGTCGTTATAATGAAGCTAAAACAGACGAACAGCCCTTCGTTGAAAATAACCACCCAGAGGTCATTCTCGTCGGATTTGGTCGAATGGGACAGGTTGTAGGGCGTTTGTTAATGGCGAATAAGATAAATGTCACGGTATTAGAGCATGATGTTGGAAGCATAAGCACCATGCGTAAATATGGCTATAAAGTTTATTATGGTGATGCTACCGATCTCAATCTATTGCGTGCTGCCGGTGCTGAGCATGCTAAAACCATTGTTATCACCTGTAATGAGCCTGAAGCTACGATGGAAATCGTTCATCTTTGCCAACATCATTTTCCTAATTTGCATATTATTGCGAGGGCAAGAGGACGTGTTGAAGCTCATGAGTTGCTCAAAGCGGGGGTGACAGATTTTAGCCGCGAAACATTTTCTAGCGCCTTAGAATTAGGACGTAAGACGTTGATTGAATTAGGCATGCATCCTCACCAAGCTTATCGGGCGCAACAGCATTTTCGTCGTCTGGATATGAACTTATTGAGAAAGCTGGTGGATGAATCGCCTGAAGAAGTTTCTAACGTTTCACGAGTAAAAGAAGCGAGACGAGAACTTGAGGAGCTTTTTAGTGAAGAAATTCGTCAAGAGCACCATCAGCCTGATATTTGGGATGAATCTTTAACAGAAGACATTCCTCAAATACATAAAGAAAAAAAATCTATTGATAAATAGGAGAACTGACCCCATGTCTGCAACCCGTAAACGCTTTATCGCAGGAGCCGTGTGTCCACACTGTCAAGCTCTAGATACACTCAAAATGTGGCGTGAAGATAAAGTGGATATTGTGGAATGTGCGAAATGTGGCCATCAGCAACGGCAAACAGAGGGTGAAGTTAACTCACTTGTTCGTGAAAATGAACAAGTCATTGGGATCTTTACACCACAATAATTGTAGGTTTTTTTGATATAACCCGATACAGAAGATTTATTTTTCGTTACAATCGGGAAAATTTTGCCCACGGGTATGTAGGAGATGTCATGAAAGTAGCAAACGACTTGGTAGTTAGTCTGGCTTATCAAGTAAGATCAGAAGACGGTGTTTTAGTTGATGAGTCCACGGTGAGCGCACCGTTAGACTATCTGCATGGCCGTGGTTCTTTAATCAGTGGTTTAGAAAATGCATTAACAGGTCGCGAAGTCGGTGAAAAATTCGACGTAGAAGTTGCTTCTGATGATGCATATGGTCAATACGACGAAAACTTAGTTCAACGCGTCCCAAAAGATGTTTTTGTGGGTGTTGATGAGTTAGAAGTTGGCATGCGTTTTCTTGCTGATACCGACCAAGGTCCAGTACCAGTAGAAATCACAGGCATTGAAGGTGACGAAGTTATCGTTGATGGTAACCACATGTTAGCAGGTCAAAACCTGAAGTTTCATGTTGAAATCGTTGCAATTCGTGAAGCGACAGAAGAAGAATTAGCTCACGGTCACGTACACGGTGAAGAAGAAGAGCACGAATGTTGTGGTGGCCACGGTCATGGTGAAGAAGGCGGATGCTGTGGCGGTGGTCACGGACATGGTCATTCACACGATGAAGAAGGTGGATGCTGCGGTGGTGGCGGTCATGGTCACGGTGGCCACGGTCACGGCAATGGCGGTTGTGGTTGCCAGCACTAATCTTTCTTTGAAAAGATCAAAAGGAGCGTTTAAGCGCTCCTTTTTTGTTTTTCAGTTTTGATATTAACAGCGAACAACGACTTAATAGTGAGGCGGAGGCGTTTCATCCTCAGGTCTAGCGAGTATTGAGGTCTGAGAATTTTTTAGGCGCTCAGAAACAATTTTTAAAGCTTCTTTAAAACGGCTAATTTCAATTTGCTGCTGTGTGACCACCTGATTTAATTCTTCAATAGTCGCATCTTGGAAAGCAACTTTGCTTTCTAATTGAATGAGCAATCGCTCTACTTCCTTAATATCCATTGTGTTTTTCCTCCTTCAAAATGTCCTATTACGACGAATATGATTAACAAATATCGAGAAATTTAATCTTATTTACTGATATATACACAGGAAGACATAAATCTGGTTTGAGATAAAAGACTATTTTGCTAATGTGATAGCACTCTGTGCTGACAAAAATCCTAACATTAACTGTTAAGGGTGTCGGCAAATTTTTTAAATTCATAAGAAATTGCTACCTGCGGATGAGATCTATACCGCGACGACAGCAAGACGTGATGCAAAACGTTTAAGCGAAGATCTACGATGATCGTTGATAAACGTAGCGACTCACTAACATATACTGGAGAATGGGATGAAATCTTTATTAAAAACGACGTTGCTGGCAACCAGTTTAGCTTTCGCATTCAGTGCGCCTCATGCATTCGCTGAAGAAGCAGCCGCTAAAGTGCCAACACTAAATAGTGCATTTAAAACTCAAAATGAGCAAAATGCCTATGCGTTAGGCGCGTCGATGGGTCGCTATATGGAAGCTGCATTACAAGAACAAAAAAATATTGGTATTACTTTAGATTCTAAACAACTGTTAGCAGGTGTTCAGGATGCATTTAATAGTAAATCAAAATTATCAGACTCTGAAATTGAATTAACATTAGCGGCTTTTGAAGATCAAGTTCGTAATGCTGCAACAGTAAAAATGGAAAAAGAAGCGACTGAGAACAAAGCTGCGGGTGATAAATTCCGTACAGAGTTTGCAGCGGAAAAAGGTGTGGTAAAAACTAAATCAGGTTTACTGTATTTAGTTGAAAATCCTGGTAAAGGTAAAACACCAACAGATGCTGATCGCGTGACTGTAAACTACAAAGGCATGCTGATTGATGGTAAACAATTTGATAGCTCTTATGATCGAAACGAACCTCTGACAATTAGCCTAAAAAGCGTTATTCCTGGCTGGACTGAAGGTATGAAGTACATCAAAGAAGGCGGTAAAATCAAGTTAGTTATTCCACCAGAATTAGGCTACGGACAACGTGCAACAAGTGGTATTCCAGCTAACTCAACATTAGTCTTTGAAGTTGAATTACTGAGTGTTGAAAGCGATAAGTAATTCACTTATCTTTAATATCGCTAAAAAATGCTGACATTAATGTCAGCATTTTTATTTCTAATGTATAGCCCATCATTTATTAACGCATAGTGTGCATAAAGTTAGTCTACGGTCTCTTCTACAATAATGGCTTTGGGTTTTTTAAAAACAAACAGCAAGCCTACAATGATAGCCCCCATTCCCGCTAAACTCAGCCAAGACATCTTATTACCTAAAAAAATATAATCCATTAATGCTGTCACGCCAGGTACTAAATAAAATAAGCTAGTGACGTTAACTAAATTACCTGTTGTGAGTAAGCGGTATAGTAGCAATTGAGCAACAACAGAAATGATCACGGCAAGCCAAAGAACAGGAATGACAAAGCCAATATCGAATGAAGCTTGAAAAGGCTGGAATGGCACAAATAACAAGCACAACACAAGGCTAACCACATATTGTAGCGGTAGGGCATCCATTGGTGCTAATTGCAGTTTTTTCTGTGAGATTGCACCGAAGCTCATACAAAGTAGTGCGACTAACGCATAAATCATTCCCGTTAATGAAAGGGCTGTATTAAATAGGCTTTGAGCAACCACTAACACTAATCCAGCTAAGGCGATTAAAAGCCCTAATAGCCGCGTCGCGGTAAAATTCCGCTCGATTATCCATAATGTGATAATCGGTTGAACACCCATGATTGTGGCTAACATTCCCGGTGTAATACTATTCGCAAGTGCCAAAAGATAACAGATGGAATAACCACCAATAATCAGTAAACCGACCCATGCGGTTTTCAAACGGCTTCCTTTGGGAGGCAAAAAACGATGACGCTGAATACATAGGATAGAAAGAAAGGCTAAAGCGATAATAAAACGCCAAGTTAAAATAGCAAATGAACTACCGTTATCTAGGCCCCAGCGAGAAAAGATAGCGCCACTACTCCATAATAAAACGAATAATGTCGTTGGGCCGAATTTTGCCCAATATTGACGTAAGTACATGATGATATACCTGTAAAACAAGCAATAAGAGAGCTTGATTATTTTTAATGATTATTAGCGAATTAATTAAGCAACGTGAGTTGCAACAACAACCGTTGTATTGACTACAACCACTTTCACTGGCGGAGGTGGTGAAACGAGGATCTCAATAGGTATAGAAGCAACAGAAATTAACCCCATTATTGATGAAGTTTGCTGAGATTGGCATATCATCAGTAAATTCATAGGATTAATCACTCGTTAAAATAACAATAACTTGGAATATAGGTAATCTATTCAATAGTGTCAATTCTTATTATAACCACACCTAAAAAGGGAAGTTTGCAACAATAAAAGCTGGAAATGAGTACAAAATATAAAGAAAAATGAAAAAAGCTGTGACCTATCACAAAGCTATTATTCTAAGTCACTTGACGTAGATCTTCTGGCGATCTAACGTCAGGATCGTTCTTAATTCTGTTTTTATATTTAAATTTTTTTAATATTGAATTGATCCGCAATGACGAATCGTTATAAAAAATAGAACCTCAAGTCATTATCATAATTAAAGCCTTTAAGGATTATATAATCAAATGTCTAGCCCGTTATTTAATGGTGACAGCAGCGAGTTTGAAAAACTAGATAGCCGACCTTTTACTCAAACTGATCACGAAATACTAAAGTCCTATGAAGCTGCCGTGGATGGTTTGGCAATGCTCATTGGCAATCATTGCGAAATCGTATTGCACTCTCTGGAAGATTTGAAATGTTCAGCGGTTAAAATCGCGAATGGAGAACATACTGGTCGTAAGATTGGTTCTCCAATTACCGATTTGGCATTACAAATGTTACATGACATCACAGATGAAGATTCAAGTTTTTCAAAGGCTTATTTTACTAGAGCAAAAAGTGGTGCATTGATGAAGTCAATCACGATTGCCATTCGAAATCGTGAACGTCGTGTCATTGGTTTATTGTGTATTAATATGAACCTTGATGTTCCATTCTCTGAAATAATCAAAACCTTTATTCCTGAAGAAACACATGAAGTTGCATCTGATGTTAACTTTGCCTCATCTGTTGATGATTTAGTGGCTCAAACATTAGAGTTCACGATTGAAGAAGTAAATAATGATCGTGAAGTCGCGAATAATGCCAAGAATAAACAAGTTGTGTTAAGCCTTTATGAGAAAGGTATTTTTGATATTAAAGATGCCATTAATCAGGTTGCAGACCGTTTAAATATCTCAAAACATACTGTGTATCTCTATATTCGCCAATTTAAAAATGGAGAATAAGGCAACATTATGAGTTCCTTGACATATTGTTTAGTGGTTACGGGGCCTCATTACGGAACTGAACAAGCTTCAAGTGCCTATTTATTTGCCAATGCCCTTCTTGAAAAAGGGCATCAAATTGCACAAATCTTCTTTTATCGGGAAGGTGTTGTGAACGCGAATAAACTGGTATCGCCTGCAAATGATGAATTTGATCTTCCTAAAGCGTGGATTACCTTGGCGAAAAAACATCAAATTCCTTTGCATGTTTGTGTTGCTGCCGCATTACGTAGAGGAATTATCGATGAGCAGCAGGCCAAAGAGCAAGAAGTGGATAGCTATAACATGGCATCTGAATTTGAGTTAAGTGGTTTGGGTTCACTGGCTCAAGCGATGCTGACCTGTTCCCGTGTGGTGCAATTTTAATGAAGAAAATGAATTCGATCGCATTCCTTTTTACTCAAGCACCTCATGGTAATAGTGCAGGGCGAGAAGGTTTAGATGCTTTACTCGCAACCTCTGCATTAACAGAAGATATTGGTGTTTTTTTTATCTCTGATGGTGTATTTCAACTTGTTGAAAATCAACAACCTGAAGGAGTGCTGTCACGTCATCATGCTGCAACATTTAAAGTGCTACCCTTGTATGATGTGACAAACGTCTATATATCACAGAAGGACATGGCTCATCGTGGATTATCCTCTCAAACTTCTTTTGTGTTGGATGCACAGGTGATATCCCAACACGATATTGCTCAAAAATTGAGTGAATATGATGTGGTATTGCGCTTTTAATACAGAAGTTAGTCAGGAAGGTTGAACGGTTATGTTGTATACTTATTCCGTCTCTATTTATCAAAGTGATTTAGAGGCTTTTTTATCTTTATTGACAAAAGAAGATGATGTTTTGTTAATACAAGATGGAGTACTGGCAGTTCTTGAAGACAATCCCTTATTAAAATATTGTCTTCAACAGCAAATTTCAGTTTACGCATTAATTGATGATGTTTTGGCAAGAGGCTTAAAAGATCAAGTATCTCATCATATTAAACTCATCAGTTATGGTGATTTTGTCGATTTAACGGTAAAACACCCCCAACAAATTCATTGGGGAGCGTAGAATTGCTGTATAATTCTTGACACATGAGCCTGTCAGCAATAAAATTCTGCGTCCTCATGTTTTGTCTTGTTGACAAGACAGAGTTCAAATCCGTGTTTACGAAGCAAAAACCAGGAGCTTTTTTTAAATGGCAACTATTAATCAGCTGGTACGCAAATCTCGTAGCTCGAAAGTTGTTAAAAGCAACGTTCCAGCTCTGGAAGCTTGCCCGCAAAAACGTGGCGTATGTACTCGTGTATATACTACCACTCCAAAAAAACCAAACTCAGCACTGCGTAAAGTATGCCGTGTGCGTTTGACTAACGGTTTCGAAGTTTCTTCCTACATCGGTGGTGAAGGCCACAACTTGCAGGAGCACTCCGTAATCTTAATCCGTGGTGGTCGTGTTAAAGACTTACCAGGTGTGCGTTACCACACTGTTCGCGGCGCGCTGGACTGTTCTGGTGTTAAAGACCGTAAACAAGCTCGTTCTAAGTACGGTGTGAAGAAGCCAAAGGCTTAATGGTTCTCCGTTAAGTAAGGCCAAACATTTTTTCACAAATAATGTCAAAATAAACTCATTGAGTTTTGGACAACCCTGAATTTTAAACGGAGTATTTCCATGCCACGTCGTCGTGTAATTGGTCAACGTAAAATTCTGCCAGATCCTAAGTTCGGATCAGAACTGCTGGCTAAATTTGTAAACATTCTGATGGTAGACGGTAAAAAATCTACTGCGGAATCTATCGTATATAATGCGCTTGAGACCCTGGCTCAGCGTTCAGGCAAAACTGAACTGGAAGCGTTCGAAATCGCATTAGATAACGTACGTCCTACAGTGGAAGTTAAATCCCGCCGTGTTGGTGGTTCAACTTACCAAGTTCCAGTTGAAGTACGCCCAGTTCGTCGTAATGCATTAGCAATGCGTTGGATTGTTGAAGCTGCTCGTAAACGCGGTGATAAATCCATGGCTCTTCGCCTGGCAAATGAATTATCTGATGCGGCTGAAAACAAAGGCGCTGCTGTTAAGAAACGTGAAGACGTTCACCGTATGGCAGATGCAAACAAGGCGTTCGCACACTACCGTTGGTAATCCACGGAGTATTGCAACTCTTTTCAGGACAGCTCTGCTGTCCTTTACCTGAATTGAACGCCCACGAGAGAGGAAAAAATGGCTCGTCAAACCCCCATAGCACGCTACCGTAATATCGGTATCAGTGCGCACATCGATGCCGGTAAAACCACTACAAGTGAACGTATTCTGTTTTATACCGGTGTAAACCATAAAATTGGTGAAACTCACGAAGGTTCAGCAACAATGGACTGGATGGAGCAGGAGCAGGAACGTGGTATTACTATCACATCCGCAGCAACTACTGCATTCTGGTCTGGTATGGCTAAACAGTTTGAGCCTCACCGTGTAAACATCATCGACACCCCGGGACACGTTGACTTCACAATCGAAGTAGAACGTTCTATGCGTGTTCTTGATGGCGCGGTTATGGTTTACTGTGCAGTTGGTGGTGTTCAGCCTCAGTCAGAAACAGTATGGCGCCAGGCTAACAAATATCATGTACCACGTATCGCGTTCGTTAACAAAATGGACCGTATGGGTGCAAACTTCCTGCGTGTTGTTGAACAAATCAAAACACGTCTGGCAGCAAACCCAGTTCCACTGCAAATCCCAGTAGGTGCTGAAGAAGATTTCACCGGTGTTGTTGACTTAATTAAAATGAAAGCAATCCGTTGGAATGAAGAAGACCAAGGTGTTACTTTCGAATACGAAGACATTCCTGCAGATCTGCAAGATTTAGCTGAAGAATGGCACAACAACCTGGTTGAATCTGCTGCTGAAGCATCAGAAGAACTGATGGACAAATATCTGGGCGGTGAAGAACTGACAGAAGCAGAGATTAAAGCTGCTCTGCGTAAACGCGTTCTAGATAACGAAATTATCCTGGTTACCTGTGGTTCTGCATTTAAGAACAAAGGTGTTCAGGCAATGCTGGATGCGGTAATTGAATACCTGCCAGCACCAACAGATGTACCTGCAATCAATGGTATCTTACCAGATGGTAAAGATACTCCAGCAGAACGTCATTCAAGCGACGAAGAGCCATTCTCATCTCTGGCATTCAAAATCGCAACTGACCCATTTGTTGGTAACTTAACATTCTTCCGTGTGTACTCTGGTGTGATTAACTCAGGTGACACAGTTCTGAACCCGGTTAAAGACAAAAAAGAACGTTTTGGCCGTATTGTTCAGATGCATGCTAACAAGCGTGAAGAAATTAAAGAAGTTCGTGCGGGCGACATCGCTGCTGCTATCGGTCTGAAAGACGTAACTACAGGTGATACTCTGTGTGCGATTGATGCACCAATCATCTTAGAACGTATGGAATTCCCAGAGCCAGTAATCTCTGTTGCTATCGAACCTAAGACTAAAGTTGACCAAGAAAAAATGGGTATCGCTCTGAACCGTCTGGCTCAAGAAGATCCATCTTTCCGCGTATCAAGCGACGAAGAAACTGGTCAAACTATCATTGCTGGTATGGGTGAGCTGCACTTAGACGTGTTAGTTGACCGTATGCGTCGTGAATTTAAAGTTGAAGCGAACGTAGGTAAACCACAGGTTGCTTACCGTGAAACTATTCGTGATACAGTAACTGATATCGAAGGTAAGCACGCGAAACAATCTGGTGGTCGTGGTCAGTACGGTCATGTTGTTATCGACCTGTCTCCATTACCAGCAGGTGGTGAAGAGAACTACGTATTTATCAACGATATCGTTGGTGGTGTAATTCCTAAAGAATTCATCCCAGCTGTTGATAAAGGTATTCAAGAACAGCTGAAATCTGGTCCATTAGCAGGTTACCCTGTTGTGGATATTCAGGCTCGTTTACATTATGGTTCTTACCATGATGTTGACTCCTCAGAAATCGCGTTTAAAATTGCCGCATCAATGGCATTTAAAGACGGCTTCATGAAAGCTAAGCCAATTCTGCTTGAGCCAGTCATGAAAGTTGAGATTGAAACGCCAGAAGATTACATGGGCGACGTTATCGGTGACTTAAACCGTCGTCGTGGTATGGTTGAAGGTATGGACGATCTGCCTACCGGTAAGATCATCCGTGCTCAAGTACCACTGGCTGAAATGTTCGGTTATGCAACTGACCTGCGTTCACAAACTCAGGGTCGTGCTTCTTACTCTATGGAGTTCTTGAAGTACAACGAAGCGCCTAGCAACGTCGCTCAGGCTATTATCGAAGCTCGTAAAGCGAAATAAGATCCTTTCGAGTTCAATTTAGTTTACGCTCCCTCTACTCGAGGGAGCGATATTAAGGAATATAGTCGTGTCTAAAGAAAAATTTGAACGTTCCAAACCGCACGTTAACGTTGGTACTATCGGCCACGTTGACCACGGTAAAACAACTCTGACTGCTGCAATCACTACAGTTTTAGCTAAAACTTACGGTGGTTCTGCTCGTGCATTCGATCAAATCGATAACGCACCAGAAGAAAAAGCACGTGGTATCACCATCTCTACTTCACACGTAGAATATGACACACCAACTCGTCACTACGCACACGTAGACTGCCCAGGTCACGCCGACTATGTTAAAAACATGATCACTGGTGCTGCGCAAATGGACGGTGCTATTCTGGTTGTTGCTGCAACTGATGGTCCTATGCCACAAACTCGTGAGCACATCCTGTTAGGTCGTCAGGTTGGTGTTCCTTACATCATCGTATTCCTGAACAAATGTGACATGGTTGATGATGAAGAGCTGTTAGAATTAGTAGAAATGGAAGTTCGTGAACTTCTGTCTCAATACGATTTCCCAGGTGATGACACTCCAGTTATCCGTGGTTCAGCGCTGAAAGCACTGGAAGGCGAAGCAGAGTGGGAAGCAAAAATTGTTGAATTAGCAGAAGCACTGGATTCATACATCCCAGAACCAGAGCGTGCAATTGACAAACCATTCCTGTTACCAATCGAAGACGTATTCTCAATCTCAGGTCGTGGTACAGTAGTAACAGGCCGTGTTGAGCGTGGTGTTGTTAAAGTTGGTGAAGAAGTTGAAATCGTTGGTATCAAACCAACAGTTAAAACAACTTGTACTGGCGTTGAAATGTTCCGTAAATTACTTGACGAAGGTCGTGCAGGTGAGAACGTTGGTGTTCTTCTGCGTGGTACTAAACGTGAAGAAATCGAACGTGGACAAGTACTGGCAAAACCAGGTTCAATCAAGCCACACACTAAATTCGAATCAGAAGTATATATTCTGAGCAAAGATGAAGGTGGTCGTCACACTCCATTCTTCAAAGGCTACCGTCCACAGTTCTACTTCCGTACAACTGACGTAACTGGTACTATCGAATTACCAGAAGGCGTAGAAATGGTAATGCCAGGTGACAACATCAACATGATCGTTGAACTGATTCACCCAATCGCGATGGACGATGGTTTACGTTTCGCTATCCGTGAAGGTGGCCGTACAGTAGGTGCGGGCGTTGTTGCTAAAGTATTAGGTTAATTCCTGATAGATTTATGCATGAAGAGGGCATCGTTAGATGCCCTTTTTTGTATCTGAAGGTTAGTTATTTTAAATTACAATGAAGTATTAATATTTTTCCTTGCTTCATCATTCTTATCTTTTGCGATATAAGTAAGTATACTTAAGTTAAATAAATGGAAATTGAAATCATAATAATTATCATTTACTATCTTGCTCGTGAGAAGTTAATGAGGTTGTTATTATGTACGTATGTCTTTGCCACGGTGTGAGTGATAAAAAAATTATCTCGACTGTCCGTAACCATCAAATTCACACTATTAATGAATTACGCAAGATCTTACCCGTTGGAAGTTGCTGTGGTAAATGTGTACGTCAAACTCGTCAACTGATAGAAAATGAGCAATCTGCTCTTTACCCTCAAATTTCTGAAGTTGCATAACAAATTTTAAATTTCCTTTCTCTCCTCTTTGTATAAAAGGTCTACACTGAAAAGACTGGAAGCAAAGGAGCATAAAAATGAAAGGTGATAAAAAAATGATAGCCCACCTTAATAAATTATTAGGTGGTGAACTTGTTGCAATTAATCAGTATTTCCTGCATGCCCGAATGTTCAAAAATTGGGGACTTACGCGCCTCAATGAAATGGAATACCATGAATCCATCGATGAGATGAAACACGCTGATAAATATATCGAGCGTATTTTGTTCCTTGAAGGTATTCCAAACTTACAAGATTTAGGCAAACTACACATCGGAGAAGATGTTGAAGAAATGCTACGTTCTGATTTGGAACTGGAATTAGGCGGTGCTAAAGATTTACGTGAAGCTATTGCTTACGCAGATTCAATTCATGACTATGTCAGCCGTGATTTGATGCTAGAAATTCTAACTGATGAAGAAGGGCATATTGATTGGATTGAAACCCAGCTTGAACTTATCGAACGAATGGGACTTCAAAACTATCTACAAGCACAAATTATTGAAGAATAATTTATCTTCTTTAGTGAGTTGTTAGACTGCTTTTAAAGCAAAGGTGATGAAGGTTGCCTTTGCTTTTTTTATTTTCAAAAAGATAAAATAAATTTTTATCGCTGATTTTTTATTCTTGGCTTGATTTCATCACTCAGGCAAGTATAATGCGCAGGCTCACTGATTTAGTGAGGCTGATTTATCAGCTAATGCAGATTTTATATTGCATTAATATAATACTCCCAATTGGGGAGTTATATGCAGAACGATTACACTCTCTCATCAATCGAAATGGGTACGAGTAGTGATCATTTACGTTTATAAAAAATAGTTGGAGCTCTGGTCTCATGCAGAACCAAAGAATCCGTATCCGCCTGAAAGCTTTTGATCATCGTCTGATTGATCAATCAACTGCGGAAATCGTAGAGACTGCTAAGCGCACTGGTGCGCAAGTTCGTGGTCCAATCCCACTGCCGACTCGCAAAGAGCGTTTCACAGTGTTGATTTCTCCGCACGTTAATAAAGATGCGCGTGATCAGTATGAAATTCGCACTCACAAACGTCTGGTTGACATCGTTGAGCCAACCGAGAAAACCGTTGATGCTCTGATGCGTCTGGATCTGGCTGCCGGCGTAGACGTGCAGATCAGCCTAGGTTAATCAGGTCATCAAGCGATTGAGAGGTTGAAACAATGATTGGTTTAGTCGGTAAAAAAGTAGGAATGACTCGTATCTTCACTGAAGATGGCGTTTCAATCCCTGTAACCGTTATCGAAATTGAAAACAACCGTGTTACTCAGGTCAGAGATCTGGAGAAAGACGGTTATCGTGCCATTCAGGTGACTACTGGTAGCAAAAAAGCTAACCGTGTACTGAAACCTGAAGCAGGTCATTTTGCTAAAGCTGGTGTTGAAGCTGGCCGCTTACTACGTGAATTCCGTCTGAATGAAGGCGAAGAATACACTGTAGGTCAAAGCATTAGCGTAGAAATTTTCGCTGACGTTAAAAAAGTCGACGTTACTGGAACATCTAAAGGTAAAGGTTTTGCCGGTACTGTAAAGCGCTGGAACTTCCGTACTCAAGATGCTACCCACGGTAACTCCTTGTCTCACCGTGTTCCGGGTTCTATCGGTCAGAACCAGACTCCGGGTAAGGTGTTCAAAGGCAAGAAAATGGCAGGTCAACTGGGTAACGAACAAGTTACCGTTCAGAGCCTGGAAGTAGTACGTGTTGACGCTGAGCGCAACCTGCTGCTGGTCAAAGGTGCTGTTCCAGGTGCAACTGGCAGTGACCTGATCGTTAAACCAGCTGTCAAGGCGTAACGTCGAGGAGATAGGAATGGAATTGGTAATGAAAGACGCGCAAGGCGCGCTGACTGTTTCCGAAACTACCTTCGGGCGTGACTTTAACGAAGCGCTTGTGCATCAAGTAGTCGTTGCATACGCTGCTGGTGCTCGTCAAGGTACTCGTGCTCAGAAAACCCGTGCTGAAGTTTCTGGTTCAGGCAAAAAGCCTTGGAGACAGAAAGGTACAGGTCGTGCACGTTCAGGTTCAATCAAGAGCCCAATTTGGCGCTCTGGTGGTGTTAGCTTCGCAGCTAAACCACAGGACCACAGTCAAAAAGTAAACAAAAAGATGTACCGTGGTGCTCTGAAGAGCATTCTGTCTGAACTGGTACGTCAAGATCGTCTGATCGTCGTAGAGAAGTTCTCTGTTGAAGCTCCTAAAACTAAACTTTTAGCGCAGAAACTGAAAGATATGGCTCTGGAAGATGTTCTGATCATCACTGCTGATGTAGATGAGAATCTGTATTTAGCAGCACGTAACTTATATAAAGTTGACGTACGTGATGCAGCAACAATCGACCCTGTTAGCTTAATCGCCTTCGACAAAGTCGTCATGACTGCTGACGCTGTGAAGCAAGTTGAGGAGATGCTGGCATGATCCGTGAAGAACGTCTGCTGAAAGTACTGCGCGCGCCGCATGTATCTGAAAAAGCTTCTATCGCGATGGAAAAATCAAACACCATCGTTCTCAAAGTTGCTAAAGACGCGACCAAAGCAGAGATTAAAGCAGCTGTACAAAAACTGTTTGAAGTCGAAGTTGAAAGTGTTAACACTCTGCTGATGAAAGGCAAAGTGAAACGTCACGGTCAGCGTATTGGTCGTCGTAGCGACTGGAAAAAAGCTTACGTCACCCTGAAGGAAGGCCAGAATCTGGACTTCGTCGGCGGCGCTGAGTAAGTCGGAGGAGTAAAGAACAATGGCAATTGTTAAATGTAAACCTACGTCTCCGGGCCGTCGCCACGTAGTTAAAGTGGTAAACCCTGAGCTGCATAAAGGGAAACCTTATGCGCCATTGCTGGAAAAAAACAGCAAGTCCGGTGGTCGTAACAACAATGGTCGTATCACTACCCGTCATATCGGTGGTGGTCACAAACAGGCTTACCGTATTGTTGACTTTAAACGCAACAAAGATGGTATCCCTGCGACAGTAGAACGTCTGGAATATGATCCAAACCGTTCAGCTAACATCGCTTTAGTGCTGTATGCTGATGGTGAACGTCGCTACATTCTGGCTCCAAAAGGCCTGAAAGCGGGTGATAAAGTTCAGTCTGGCGTTGATGCTGCTATCAAAGCGGGTAACACCTTACCAATGCGTAATATCCCGGTTGGTTCTACAGTTCATAACGTAGAAATGAAACCAGGTAAAGGTGGTCAGTTAGCTCGTTCAGCTGGTACTTACGTTCAGATCGTTGCTCGTGATGGTGCTTATGTCACTATTCGTCTGCGTTCTGGTGAAATGCGTAAAGTTCCTTCTGATTGCCGTGCAACTATCGGTGAAGTTGGCAACTCTGAGCACATGTTACGCGTTCTGGGTAAAGCTGGTGCAAGTCGCTGGCGTGGTATTCGTCCTACCGTTCGCGGTACTGCGATGAACCCAGTCGATCACCCACATGGTGGTGGTGAAGGTCGTAACTTTGGTAAACACCCAGTAACACCTTGGGGCGTTCAAACCAAAGGTAAGAAGACTCGTAAAAACAAACGCACTGAACATTTCATCGTTCATCGTCGTACTAAGAAATAATTAGAGGATAAGCCATGCCACGTTCTCTCAAGAAAGGTCCTTTCATTGACCTGCACTTGCTGAAGAAGGTAGAGAAAGCGGTGGAAAGCGGTGACAAAAAGCCTGTTAAGACTTGGTCCCGTCGTTCAACGATCTTTCCTAACATGATCGGTTTGACCATCGCTGTCCATAATGGTCGTCAGCATGTTCCAGTTTACGTTTCCGACGAAATGGTTGGTCACAAACTGGGTGAATTCGCGCCGACCCGTACTTATCGCGGTCATGCAGCCGATAAAAAGGCTAAGAAAAAATAAGGTAGGAGGAAGAGATGGAAACTATCGCTATGCATCGCCACGCTCGTTCTTCTGCTCAGAAGGTTCGCTTGGTAGCTGACCTGATTCGCGGTAAGAAAGTGTCGCAAGCTCTGGAAATTTTAACCTTTACCAACAAGAAAGCTGCTGGTTTAGTGAAGAAAGTACTGGAGTCTGCTATTGCTAATGCAGAACACAACGATGGCGCTGACATTGATGATCTGAAAGTAGCTAAGATCTTTGTTGACGAAGGTCCTTCTATGAAGCGCATTATGCCTCGTGCAAAAGGCCGTGCAGATCGTATTCTGAAGCGCACCAGCCACATCACTGTGGTTGTGTCTGATCGCTGAGACTCTGGAGACTAGCAATGGGTCAAAAAGTACATCCTAATGGTATCCGCCTTGGCATTGTCAAGCCTTGGAATTCCACATGGTATGCGGGTACCAATGAATTCGCTGACAACCTAGACAGCGACTTTAAAGTACGTCAGTACTTAACTAAAGAACTGGCTAAAGCATCTGTATCTCGTATCGTTATCGAACGTCCTGCGAAAAGCATCCGTGTGACTATTCACACTGCTCGCCCAGGCATCGTTATCGGTAAAAAAGGTGAAGATGTTGAAAAACTGCGCAAAAACGTAGCGGATATCGCTGGCGTTCCTGCGCAAATTAATATCGCCGAAGTACGTAAACCTGAACTGGACGCAAAATTAGTTGCTGACAGCATCACTTCACAGCTGGAACGTCGTGTTATGTTCCGTCGTGCTATGAAGCGTGCGGTACAGAACGCTATGCGTTTAGGCGCTAAAGGTATTAAAGTGGAAGTAAGTGGTCGTTTAGGCGGCGCTGAAATCGCTCGTACTGAATGGTATCGTGAAGGTCGTGTACCTCTGCACACTCTGCGTGCAGATATCGACTACAATACCTCAGAAGCACAAACCACTTATGGTGTGCTCGGCGTTAAGGTATGGATCTTCAAAGGTGAGATCCTGGGTGGTATGGCTGCAGTTGAACAGGCGGAAAAACCGGCTGCTCAACCTAAAAAGCAGCAGCGTAAAGGCCGCAAGTAAGGAGAGTCGCTGATGTTACAACCAAAGCGTACAAAATTCCGTAAAGTGCACAAAGGCCGCAACCGTGGCTTAGCTGCTGGTGCGGATGTAAGCTTCGGGACTTACGGTCTTAAAGCTGTGGGCCGTGGTCGTCTGACTGCACGTCAGATCGAAGCGGCACGTCGTGCAATGACCCGTGCAGTTAAGCGTCAGGGTAAAATCTGGATCCGTGTGTTCCCAGACAAACCAATCACTGAAAAGCCGCTCGAAGTCCGTATGGGTAAAGGTAAAGGTAACGTTGAGTATTGGGTTGCCTTAATCCAGCCAGGTAAAGTCCTGTATGAAATGGATGGTGTGCCTGAAGAACTGGCCCGTGAAGCATTCAAGCTGGCGGCAGCAAAACTGCCTATCAAAACCACCTTTGTAACTAAGACGGTGATGTAATGAAAGCAAAAGAGCTGCGCGAAAAGAGCGTTGAAGAGCTGAACACAGAACTGCTGAACTTACTGCGCGAGCAGTTTAACCTGCGTATGCAGGCAGCAAGTGGTCAGTTACAACAGTCTCATCTGTTGAAACAAGTGCGTCGTAATATCGCACGCGTTAAGACTTTACTGACTGAGAAGGCGGGTGCGTAATGACCGATAAAATCCGTACTCTGCAAGGTCGTGTAGTTAGTGACAAAATGGAGAAATCTATTGTCGTTGCTATCGATCGTATGGTTAAACACCCATTATATGGTAAGTTTATCCGTCGTACGACCAAACTGCATGTACATGACGAGAACAACGAATGTGGAATTGGTGACGTAGTAGAAATTCGTCAAACACGTCCACTATCTAAGACTAAGTCTTGGGCGTTAGTTCGCGTTGTAGAAAAAGCTGTTCTGTAATAAAATAGCCTTTTCGTACGAAATAAACGGCTCAAAACTGAACGAGCCGTTTATTTTTTCTGTCCATATCGAGAATGTGGTGTTATAATGCCGCTCCCTCGTATTATGGGATATTGAACGGCCTCTTCTAATGTGGAAGTGGCTCAGTAGTAGTTGACATTTAGCGGAGCACTAAAATGATCCAAGAACAGACTATGCTGAACGTGGCCGACAACTCCGGTGCACGTCGCGTAATGTGTATCAAGGTTCTAGGTGGCTCGCACCGTCGCTACGCAGATGTAGGTGACATCATCAAAATTACCATCAAGGAAGCAATTCCACGTGGTAAAGTTAAGAAAGGTGATGTACTGAAAGCGGTAGTGGTGCGCACCAAGAAGGGTGTTCGTCGCCCTGACGGTTCTGTCATTCGCTTCGATAGCAACGCTTGTGTATTGTTAAACAACAACAGCGAGCAAGTTATTGGTACGCGTATTTTTGGGCCGGTTACTCGTGAACTTCGTAACGAGAAGTTTATGAAAATAATCTCTCTGGCACCTGAAGTACTCTAAGGAGCAGGCAATGGCAGCGAAAATCCGTCGTGAAGACGAAGTTATCGTGCTGACTGGTAAAGATAAAGGTAAGCGCGGTAAAGTAAAACAGGTTCTTTCTTCTGGTAAAGTTATCGTTGAAGGTATCAATCTGGTTAAAAAACATCAGAAGCCAGTTCCGGCTCTGAACCAACCAGGTGGCATCGTTGAAAAAGAAGCTTCTATCCAAGTTTCTAACGTTGCAATCTTCAATGCGGCAACCGGCAAGGCTGACCGTGTAGGTTTTAGATTCGAAGACGGCAAAAAAGTTCGTTTCTTCAAGTCTAATAAAGAAACTATCAAGTAATTTGGAGTATACGATGGCGAAACTGCATGATTACTACAAAGACGAGGTAGTCCAAAAACTGATGTCTCAGTTTGGTTACCATTCTGTCATGCAAGTCCCTCGGGTCGAGAAGATCACCCTGAATATGGGTGTTGGTGAAGCGATTGTTGATAAAAAACTGCTGGACAATGCAGCAGCTGATTTAGCAGCAATCTCAGGTCAAAAACCTTTGATCACCAAAGCACGCAAATCTGTTGCAGGCTTCAAAATCCGCCAGGGCTATCCGATCGGCTGTAAAGTGACCCTGCGTGGCGAACGCATGTGGGAGTTCTTTGAACGCCTGATCTCTATTGCTGTACCACGTATCCGTGACTTCCGTGGTTTGTCCGCTAAATCATTTGATGGACGTGGTAACTACAGCATGGGCGTACGTGAGCAAATCATCTTCCCTGAAATCGATTACGATAAAGTGGATCGTGTTCGTGGTTTGGATATTACCATTACTACGACTGCGAAATCAGATGATGAAGGTCGCGCACTGTTAGCAGCGTTTAACTTCCCGTTCCGCAAGTAAGGCAGGGCATTCATGGCTAAGAAATCTATGAAAGCACGTGATGTAAAACGTGCGAATTTAGCTGAGAAATTCTTCGCAAAACGCGCAGAACTGAAAGCTATCGTTTCAGATGTGAACGTGTCTGACGAAGATCGTTGGAATGCTGTTCTGAAACTGCAAACTATGCCACGTGATTCAAGTCCTTCACGTCAGCGTAACCGCTGCCGTCAAACTGGACGTCCGCACGGTTTTCTGCGGAAATTTGGCCTCAGCCGTATTAAAGTCCGTGAAGCCGCTATGCGCGGTGAAATCCCGGGCCTTAGAAAGGCTAGCTGGTAATTACCATAATTGAATCACGGGAGTAAAGACAGATGAGCATGCAAGATCCCATCGCGGATATGCTGACCCGTATCCGTAACGGTCAGGCCGCGAACAAAGTTGCGGTCACAATGCCTTCCTCCAAGCTGAAAGTGGCGATTGCCAACGTGCTTAAGGAAGAAGGTTATATTGAAGATTTTAAAATTGAAGGCAACACTAAGCCAGAACTGGAAATCACTTTAAAATATTTCCAAGGTAAGGCTGTAGTAGAAAGCATTCAGCGCGTAAGCCGTCCAAGTCTGCGCATCTATAAAAGAAAAGATGAGCTGCCAAATGTTATGGCAGGACTGGGCATCGCTGTTGTTTCTACCTCAAAAGGTGTTATGACTGATCGTGCAGCTCGCCAAGCAGGTCTTGGTGGCGAGATTATCTGCTACGTAGCTTAATTCGGGAGGAAAGAATGTCTCGTGTGGCAAAAGCACCCGTCGTCATTCCTGCCGGCGTAGAGGTTAAACTCAACGGTCAGGTAATTACGATTAAGGGTAAAAACGGCGAGCTAACTCGTACTATCCATAATGCAGTTGAAATTCAACATGCTGACAACCACTTAACTTTCGCACCTCGCGATGGTTTTGCTGATGCATGGGCACAGGCGGGTACTACTCGTTCTCTGTTAAATGCAATGGTTGTAGGTGTTACCGAAGGCTTCACTAAGAAACTGCAACTGGTAGGTGTAGGTTATCGTGCGTCTATTAAAGGCAATGCGGTTAACTTATCAGTAGGTTTTTCACATCCAGTGGAACACCAACTGCCAGCAGGCATCACTGCTGAATGTCCAACACAAACTGAAATCGTACTGAAAGGTGCGGATAAGCAAGTGATTGGCCAAGTAGCAGCTGAACTGCGTGCTTACCGTCGCCCTGAACCTTATAAAGGTAAAGGTATTCGTTACGCCGACGAAGTTGTGCGTATCAAAGAGGCTAAGAAGAAGTAAGGTAACACTATGGATAAGAAAGCAGCTCGTATCCGTCGTGCGACCCGCGCACGCCGTAAGCTCCAGGAATTGGGTGCGACTCGCCTGGTGGTACACCGTACCCCTCGCCATATTTATGCGCAGGTTATTGCACCAAACGGTTCTGAAACTTTGGTGGCCGCTTCTACTACAGAAAAAGCTATCATTGAGCAACTGAAAAACACTGGAAACAAAGAAGCAGCAGCAGTAGTTGGTAAAATTGTTGCTGAACGCGCTCTGGAAAAAGGTATCAAAGTAGTATCATTTGACCGTTCCGGTTTCCAATATCATGGTCGAGTCCAGGCACTGGCAGATGCTGCCCGTGAAGCTGGCCTTCAGTTCTAAGGTAGGAGTGTAAGATGGCTCACATCGAGAAACAAGCTGGCGAACTGCAGGAAAAGCTGATCGCGGTAAACCGCGTATCTAAAACCGTTAAAGGTGGTCGTATCTTTAGCTTCACCGCTCTTACAGTAGTTGGTGATGGTAATGGCCGCGTTGGTTTTGGATATGGCAAAGCTCGCGAAGTTCCGGCAGCAATCCAGAAAGCGATGGAAAAAGCCCGTCGCAATATGAAAACCGTCGCTTTAAACAACGGTACTCTGTTCCACCCTGTTAAAGGTACTCACACAGGCTCTCGCGTATTTATGCAGCCTGCTCATGAAGGTACCGGTATCATCGCAGGTGGTGCAATGCGTGCAGTTCTAGAAGTGGCTGGCGTTCGTAACGTACTGGCTAAAACCTATGGTTCCACTAACCCGATTAACGTGGTTCGTGCAACACTGGACGCTTTAGATAGCATGAAGTCTCCAGATATGGTCGCAGCTAAGCGTGGTAAATCCGTTGAAGAAATTCTGGGGTAATGACCATGGCTAAGACTATTAAAATTACTCAAACACGCAGCTTAATCGGCCGTCTGCCTAAACATAAGGCAACTATGACTGGTTTAGGCCTGCGTCGCATCGGTCACACTGTAGAACGCGAAGATACACCAGCAGTTCGCGGTATGATCAACTTGGTTTCCTATATGGTTAAAGTTGAGGAGTAAGAGATGCGTTTAAATACTCTGTCTCCGGCTGAAGGTGCCAAGCATGCGCCTAAACGTGTAGGTCGTGGTATCGGTTCTGGCTTAGGTAAAACTGGCGGCCGTGGTCACAAAGGTCAGAAATCTCGTTCTGGCGGTGGCGTACGTCGTGGTTTTGAAGGTGGCCAGATGCCTTTATATCGTCGTTTACCAAAATTTGGTTTTACTTCACGTAAATCATTCGTGACTGCGGAAATCCGTCTGTCTGATTTAGCTTACGTTGAAGGCGATGTAATCGATCTGAATGCACTGAAAGCCGCAAACGTTGTTGGCCCACAGATTGAATTTGCAAAATTAATTCTGTCTGGCGAGGTTAACCGTGCAGTGACTATTCGTGGTCTGCGTGTTACCAAAGGTGCCCGTGCAGCAATCGAATCAGCTGGCGGTAAAATTGAGGAATAAGTGACAGATGGCTAAACAACCAGGTTTAGATTTTCAGAGTGCTAAAGGTGGTGTTGGTGAACTAAAACGCAGACTTTTGTTTGTTCTTGGTGCACTTATTGTCTTTAGGATTGGCTCTTTTATTCCTATCCCTGGTATTGATGCCACTGTGCTTGCCAAATTGCTCGATCAGCAAAAAGGCACCATCATTGAAATGTTTAACATGTTCTCTGGTGGTGCTCTTAGCCGTGCTTCTATCTTTGCGCTGGGTATCATGCCTTATATTTCGGCATCGATTATTATCCAACTCTTATCAGTGGTTAACCCTCGGTTAGCAGAGATTAAGAAGGAAGGGGAGGCCGGTCGTCGTAAGATCAGCCAATATACCCGTTATGGTACTTTGGTGCTGGCGATATTCCAATCAATTGGTATCGCAACAGGCTTACCGAATATGCCAGGAATGCAAGGTCTGGTAATTAATCCAGGTTTACCATTCTATATTACGGCTGTTGTGAGCTTAGTCACTGGGACAATGTTCCTAATGTGGTTAGGTGAGCAAATCACTGAACGTGGTATTGGTAACGGTATCTCAATCATTATCTTTGCAGGTATCGTTGCAGGTCTTCCGCCTGCCATTGGTCAAACCATCGAGCAGGCGCGGCAAGGCGAACTGCACTTCCTCCTGTTATTGTTGGTTGCAGTATTAGTGTTCGCGGTTACTTTCTTTGTTGTTTTTGTAGAAAGAGGACAACGTCGTATCGTTGTTAACTATGCAAAACGTCAACAAGGGCGTAGAATATACGCGGCACAAAGTACACATCTACCACTTAAAGTAAATATGGCGGGTGTTATACCAGCAATTTTTGCTTCAAGTATTATCCTGTTTCCTGGTACAATAACCTCTTGGTTTGGCGATGGTACAGGGTGGGGTTGGCTGACGACGATTTCTTTAAATCTACAGCCTGGTCAACCTATTTATGTGTTACTATACGCTGCTGCAATCATATTCTTCTGTTTCTTCTATACGGCGTTGGTTTTCAACCCAAGAGAAACGGCAGATAACCTGAAGAAGTCCGGTGCATTTGTACCAGGAATTCGCCCGGGAGAGCAGACGGCTAAATATATAGATAAAGTAATGACACGTTTAACCTTAATCGGTGCCTTGTATATTACCTTTATCTGTCTCATCCCGGAGTTCATGCGTGACGCAATGAAAGTACCTTTCTATTTTGGTGGTACTTCCCTCTTAATCGTGGTTGTGGTCATCATGGATTTTATGGCTCAAGTGCAAACTCTCCTGATGTCAAGTCAGTATGAGTCTGCATTGAAAAAAGCAAATCTTAAAGGTTAATTACTGATAAGCGATTTGTTTTAGAAGTTACGGAGAGTAAAAATGAAAGTTCGTGCTTCCGTCAAGAAAATGTGCCGTAACTGCAAAATTGTTAGACGTCACGGTCACGTGCGTGTAATTTGCAGCGTCGAGCCTAAGCATAAACAGCGTCAAGGCTAATTTATTGCATTTTTTTCTTGCAAAGTTCGGTTGAGCTGGCTAAATTAGCCAGCCCAATCTTTTATAATATATACAGTATTGTTTGAGTATCCTGAAAACGGGCTTTTCAGAATGGTACTGTATAACTGCTAATTTAGGAGTGCATAGTGGCCCGTATAGCAGGCATTAACATTCCTGATCATAAACATACTGTAATCGCATTAACTTCGATTTACGGTATCGGTAAGACCCGCTCACAGGCTATCTGTGTAGCTGCTGGTATTGCTGAAAATGTTAAGATCAGTGAGCTGTCTGAAGAGCAAATCGACAAGCTGCGTGACGAAGTTGCCAAATACGTTGTAGAAGGTGATCTGCGTCGTGAAGTTACCCTGAGCATCAAACGTCTGATGGATCTTGGTACTTACCGTGGTTTACGTCATCGTCGTGGTCTACCAGTTCGCGGTCAGCGTACTAAGACTAACGCACGTACCCGTAAGGGTCCGCGTAAGCCGATCAAGAAATAATCGGGGTATTTGAACAATGGCAAAAGCACCTATTCGTGCACGTAAGCGTGTAAGAAAACAAGTCTCTGACGGTGTGGCTCATATCCATGCTTCTTTCAACAACACAATCGTTACTATTACCGATCGTCAAGGTAACGCATTGGGTTGGGCTACTGCCGGTGGTTCCGGTTTCCGTGGTTCTCGTAAATCTACTCCGTTCGCGGCTCAGGTTGCAGCAGAACGTTGCGCTGAAGCTGTTAAAGAGTACGGAATTAAGAACTTGGAAGTTATGGTTAAAGGACCTGGTCCTGGTCGTGAGTCAACTATCCGTGCATTAAACGCGGCTGGTTTCCGCATCACTAATATTACTGATGTGACTCCGATTCCTCATAACGGTTGTCGTCCACCGAAAAAACGTCGCGTTTAATAACGTTTTCGTTTTTAGGAAAGTTGGAGAAAGAAAATGGCAAGATATTTGGGTCCTAAGCTCAAGCTGAGCCGCCGTGAAGGTACAGATTTATTTCTAAAATCTGGCGTTCGGGCGATTGACACCAAGTGTAAACTGGAACAAGCACCAGGTCAGCACGGCGCACGTAAACCGCGTCTTTCTGATTACGGTGTTCAGTTACGTGAAAAACAAAAAGTACGTCGTATTTACGGTGTTCTAGAACGTCAATTCCGTAACTACTACAAAGAAGCAACTCGTCTGAAAGGCAACACAGGTGAAAACCTGCTGACTCTGCTGGAAGGTCGTCTGGATAACGTTGTTTATCGTATGGGCTTTGGCGCAACTCGCGCAGAAGCACGTCAGATGGTTAGCCATAAAGCAATCATGGTAAATGGTCGCGTGGTTAACATTGCTTCTTATCAGGTTTCCCCGAATGACGTAGTCAGCGTTCGTGAAAAATCGAAAAAACAGTCTCGTATCAAGGCTGCTTTAGAGCTGGCTGAACAGCGTGAAAAGCCAACATGGCTGGAAGTTGATGCTGCTAAGATGGAAGGTGTGTTCAAACGTATTCCTGAACGTACTGACTTGTCTGCTGACATTAACGAGCACCTGATCGTCGAGCTTTACTCCAAGTAAGGCTTAGCACCAAAGAGAGGACACAATGCAGGGTTCTGTGACAGAGTTTCTAAAACCGCGCCTGGTTGATATCGAGCAAGTCAGTTCGACGCACGCCAAGGTGACCCTTGAACCATTAGAGCGAGGCTTCGGCCATACTCTTGGTAACGCACTGCGCCGTATTCTGCTTTCGTCTATGCCGGGTTGTGCGGTAACAGAGGTTGAGATTGATGGTGTACTGCATGAGTACAGCACCAAAGAAGGTGTTCAGGAAGATATCCTAGAAATACTGCTCAACCTTAAAGGGTTGGCGGTAAAAGTTCATGGTAAAGATGAAGTTATTCTTACTTTGAGCAAATCTGGCATTGGCCCTGTTATTGCAGCCGATATCATCCATGACGGTGATGTCGAAATCGTCAAGCCGCAGCACGTTATCTGCCACCTTACAGACGAGAACGCATCTATTAATATGCGTATCAAAGTTCAGCGTGGTCGTGGTTATGTGCCGGCTTCTGCCCGAATTCATTCGGAAGAAGATGAGCGCCCTATCGGTCGCCTTTTAGTAGACGCGTGCTATAGCCCAGTTGAGCGTATTGCTTATAATGTGGAAGCAGCTCGTGTTGAACAGCGTACCGACTTGGATAAGCTGGTTATCGAGATGGAAACTAACGGTACTATCGATCCAGAAGAATCGATTCGCCGTGCAGCGACTATCCTGGCTGAACAGCTTGAAGCTTTTGTTGACTTACGTGATGTTCGTCAACCAGAAGTTAAAGAAGAGAAGCCAGAATTCGATCCTATCTTACTGCGCCCAGTAGACGATCTTGAATTGACTGTCCGCTCTGCTAACTGTCTGAAGGCAGAAGCAATCCACTACATCGGTGATCTGGTACAGCGTACTGAAGTTGAATTACTTAAGACGCCTAACCTTGGTAAGAAATCTCTTACTGAGATTAAAGACGTACTGGCGTCGCGTGGTTTATCTCTGGGCATGCGCCTTGAGAATTGGCCACCTGCAAGTATCGCTGATGAATAAGATCACAGGTTAAGGTTTTACTGAGAAGGATAAGGTCATGCGCCATCGTAAGAGTGGTCGTCAATTGAACCGCAACAGCAGCCATCGTCAGGCTATGTTTCGTAACATGGCAGGTTCTTTAGTTCGTCATGAGATAATCAAGACAACTTTGCCTAAAGCGAAAGAACTGCGTCGCGTCGTTGAGCCGCTGATTACTCTTGCCAAGACCGACAGCGTAGCTAATCGTCGTCTGGCATTCGCCCGTACTCGTGATAACGAAGTCGTGGCAAAACTGTTTACAGTATTAGGTCCGCGTTTTGCGAGCCGTGCAGGTGGTTACACTCGTATTCTGAAGTGTGGCTTCCGTGCTGGTGACAACGCTCCAATGGCTTACATTGAGCTTGTTGACCGTGCTGATTCTGAAACAGAAGCAGCAGCTGAATAATTTAATTATTATTTAGTGAAGCGAATAAAAAAACCGGATTTTTAATCCGGTTTTTTTACATCTATTGAAAATGATAACTACTGAAACTGTTTTATAAAATAACTTATCAGGCCATACTCAAACCTTTCTATTTGTTATTCTATGCTTTTTTACCTACTCTTGTGTTGCATCATATCTATTTTTTATTATTTCAACATACTACTCTTTTTTGTCAGATAAGCTTCGCACTATATTTCAATTCTATTTTTTCGATTATTTGCTATGCTTATTCATAATCTATAGTGAGGAAGTGCTCCATGTATCGTATTGGACAGGTTGCAAAATTAGCGAATGTGACAACAGATACAATCCGTTTTTATGAAAAACAAGGATTGATGGATCATGACAGGCGAACAGAAGGTGGTTATCGCCTATATACAGAGCAAGATCTTCAACGTTTGCGTTTTATTCGTTATGCAAAAGAGTTGGGATTTACATTAGATGCAATTACAGAGCTACTTTCTATTCGTGTTGATCCTGCTCATCATACTTGTGTTGAATCAAAACATATTGTTGATGCAAGACTTGCTGAAGTTGAAATTCGCTTGAAAGAAATGGAAAAAATGCGAGATTCATTGAAGATGTTAAGTAATGCATGTTGTGGTAGCGCTCATGAAAGTACTTATTGTTCTATTCTTGAAATACTTGAATCTGGAGCTACAAAGCAATAATATCTGTACCGTATTACGTTTTATGTTCTTTAACAATTTAAGAGGTTTTTATGTCTAGTAAATATCAGCACCAAAAAGGTGTTATTAAAGATAATGCTTTAGCGGCACTTGTTCATGATCCACTATTTAGACAACGAGTGGAAAAGAATAAGAAAGGAAAAGGAAGTTATATGAGAAAAGCAAAACATGACAAGAAGGGTAACTGGGAGGCCAGTGATAACAAAAGATTTTTTCAATTGTTATCACTGGCCTTTTAGTTTTTATTTTTGCTGATTTTTTAATAAATCACGAATTTCTGTTAATAGAGTTTCTTCTGCTGAAGGAGCTGGGGGGGCTTTAGGTGCTTCTTCTGCTTGGCGACGTGTCTTATTGATTAATTTGATTGCGCAGAATATAGCAAATGCAACAATGGCAAAGTCAAAAACAGTTTGAATGAACATACCATAATTTAGTACAACAGCAGGCACATCTCCACTTGCATCTCTTAATACAAGGCTAAACTGTTTAAAATCAATACCACCGATTAATAATCCTAATGGTGGCATGATAATATCAGCAACTAAAGATGAAACAATCTTACCGAAAGCTGCACCGATGATGACACCGACTGCCATATCAACAACGTTGCCTTTCATGGCAAATTCACGAAACTCTTTAAAAAAAGACATAACCACCCCTTATTTATCTCAATATAGATTTATTATGTAAAAATATAGTATCTAACATGATAATAATAGACCACTATAAGTAACAATCACTATTATTCTTATTTCTACGTAATCTTTATAAGAAAAATGGACTTGGCTGGAAAAGTTTTTCAACTTCAGGAACATATTTTTTATCAGTGATAAACATAATTACATGATCACCTTGTTCTATGGAGTGACTTGCGTTCGCAATAATAACATCTTGCTCTCTAACAATTGCACCAATGATGGTTCCTGGTGGTAGCTTTATATCTTGTATTCGGCGACCAACAACTTTTGATGTATTTTCATCACCATGTGCAACGGCTTCGATCGCTTCTGCAACACCCCGTCGTAATGATGAAACGCTAACAATATCAGCTTTACGAACATGACCTAAAAGTGCAGAAATAGTTGCTTGTTGTGGCGATATTGCAATATCAATAACCCCACCTTGGACTAAATCAACATAAGCGCTACGCTGAATAAGTACCATTGCTTTTTTAGCACCCATTCTTTTTGCCAGCATCGCTGACATAATATTGGCTTCATCATCATTAGTCAGTGCGATAAAGACATCAATTTGTTCAATATGTTCTTCAGCAAGAAGCTCTTGATCTGATGCATCACCATAAAAAACGATGGTGTCATGGAGTAACTCCGCCAGTTCTGTAGCTCGTTGCTGATTATGTTCAATAAGTTTGACGCTATAATCTTTTTCTAATCTAGCCGCTAAACCGGCACCGACATTACCACCACCAACAATCATAATGCGTTTATAAGGTTTCTCTAATCGTTGTAATTCGCTCATTACCGCACGAATATGCTGAGATGCAACGACAAAGAAAACTTCATCTCCAGCTTCAATAATTGTGGAACCTTGAGGTCGGATAGGTCTGTCTTGGCGAAAAATTGCAGCAACACGCGTATCGATATGTGGCATATGATCACGTAATGTTGATAACGCATTCCCAACGAGAGAACCACCGTAATACGCTTTTACCGCAACAATACTGACTTGACCATCGGCAAAATTAACAACTTGTAAGGCACCTGGGTATTGGATCAATTTATAAATATAATCAATAACCAAATGCTCTGGCGAAATTAAATAATCAATGGGAATAGCTTCTGGGAGAAAGAGTTTATCTGCTTCACGAACAAATTCAGAGGCACGAATTCGCGCAACTTTATTGGGCGTATTGAACAGAGTGTAAGCAACTTGGCACGCTATCATATTGGTTTCGTCAGAGTTGGTGACGGCAACCAGCATATCTGCATCTTCTGCACCGGCTTCTCTTAAGATCCTTGGGTGAGATCCATGTCCATTGACTACTCGTAAATCGAATTTATCTTGAAGTTGGCGTAAGCGATCTGCATTCGTGTCAACGACAGTAATATCATTATTCTCCCCGACAAGATTTTCAGCGAGAGTACCACCTACTTGACCAGCGCCTAAGATAATAATTTTCATTGTAATTTCTCAGAGTATTCGATTAACAAATAGAAAAGAAACGCAAGATCTGGATGATCTTGCGTTGAAATAGTAGCGTTTTTTAGATCTGATATCATCTTTTATCACAGGATCATATTTTTTTGATCAATGCATAAAAGAAACCATCGCCACCTTTTTCTTCTGGTAAGCATTGGTACTGATAATCACACTGTGCATCTTTCGTTGATGCTAAAAATGCTTCAACTTGCTGTTTATTTTCTTCAGGTAAAATAGAGCAGGTTGCATATACCAACGTGCCACCAGATTTTAGGTATGGCCAAATAGCATGAAGGATCTCTTTTTGAATTTGAGCCAATTGCTCAATGTCGTCATTACGACGAAGCCATTTTATATCTGGGTGACGACGGATAACTCCTGTTGCTGAGCATGGTGCATCAAGAAGAACTCGGTCAAACTGCATGCCTGAACACCATTGTTCAGGATAACGACCATCACCACTTTTGACGACTGCATTAAGTTTTAAACGTGTAAGGTTCTCTTGTACACGTTTTAAACGTTGCTCATCGATGTCGATAGCCAATACTTGAGCTTGCGGAGCTATCTCTAAAATATGTGTTGTTTTACCACCAGGTGCTGCACATAAATCAAGGATCTGTTCTTTATTTTCTGGTGCTAATAATTCAGCACAACGTTGAGCAGAACGATCTTGAACGGTTACCCAACCATCAGCAAATCCTGGAAGAAGATTCACGTTGCATGGGTTTTCTAAACGGATCGCGAAAGGGTGGCTATCATCAGCAATGGCGGAAATTTTTTCATTTTCAAGTAATGTTAAATATTCTTCTCGAGAATGATGACGTTGATTTACACGTAACCACATTGGTGGTTTTTGGTTATTGCCTTCAACAATACTCATCCACTGCTCAGGATAAGCCTGTTTAATACGAGCAAGTAGCCATGATGGATGGAGAAAACGATTTTCGCTATTTTGAAAGCGTTCGTTCAGGATATCTTGTTGGCGTTGAAATTGACGTAACACACCGTTAATCAATCCTTTTAACTGTGGTTTTTTTAGCGCAACAGCGCCATTTACTGCCTCTGCTAGAGCTGCGTGGGCAGGAATACGTGTATAAAGCAGCTGATATAAACCAACCATAATAAGGTAGTGCAAAATACGTTGTTTACCTTTTAATGGTTTATCCATGAGTTGCTGAATAATCCATTCTAATTGTGGCAATGTACGTAATACGCCAAAGCAGATTTCTTGTAACAAGGGTTTATCTTTGTCTGAAATATTTTTCTGAAGTTCTGGTATGACAGTGCTTAGAGATAAGCCTTGGTCTAATACTTGGTTAATTGCTTTGGCTGCAATGCTACGTAAGTTGTATGACGTTTTCATGATGAGTTAACGTTTAATATTGAGCGCCAGAGATGTATTACATTGGCGTGAAAAAAGGAAAGCCCTGATAATAATGTTAGATATCAGGGCTTATAATTATTATTGAATGATTTTTCCAGGAGTAAACCAATCTCGCTTGGAGTTTAAGAAATCAGCAGAAGCCATAGGTTTCTTACCTGATGGTTGCAATTCAGTGATATTTAGAATGCCGTTACCTGTCGCAATATAAATACCTGTTTTATCTGCTTTTAATAAGGTTCCTGCGGGTTTGTCTGTATTATCCGCTATCGCTTGTGCTTTCCATACTTTTACAGGTTGCTCATCTAACATGAAAAAGCTCATTGGCCATGGATTGAATGCTCTTATACAACGTTCAATCTGTTCTGCTGATAATGACCAATCAATTTTTGCTTCTTCTTTAGATAATTTTTGTGCGTAATTCGCTAAATTATCGTCTTGTTTTTCAGCTTTTATTTTACCAGAGGTAATGAGATCTAACGTAGTTGTTAGCGCTTTAGGCCCCAGTTCTGCAAGTTTTTCATAAAGTGATGCGCTGGTATCTTCATTCGTAATTGGGCATGATGCTTTATACAGCATATCGCCGGTATCTAAACCAACATCCATTTGCATAATTGTGATGCCAGTTTCTTTATCTCCCGCCCACAAAGAGCGTTGAATTGGTGCAGCACCACGCCATTTAGGAAGGAGAGATCCATGCACATTAAGGCAACCTAAACGCGGTATTTCAAGAACAGCTTTAGGTAAAATCATGCCATAAGCGACCACAATCATAATATCTGCTTGTTGTGCTGCTATCCACTCATGGTTCTCTTCTGGTTTTAAAGAGGCTGGTTGATAAACAGGAATATCATGAGTTAACGCCAGTTCTTTAACAGGGCTAATAGTCAGTTTCTTACCTCTTCCTGCGGGTTTATCTGGAGGAGTAAGTACTCCCACCACACGATGTTGAGTTGATAATAATGCAGCTAAATGTCGAGCTGCAAAATCGGGTGTTCCCGCAAAAATAATACGTAATGAATCAGACACGTTTTCTTCCTGTTTCAATTTAACTGTTACTGTCCTGTTTTAGCTCTTTTTTTATCTAGCTTATCGAGTTTTTCAACTTTTTGACGGATACGTTGGCGTTTTAATGGAGATAAATAATCTACAAATAGCTTGCCAACTAAATGATCCATTTCATGTTGAATACAGATAGCTAATAAATCATCAGCTTCTAACTCAAAAGGTTGACCATTGTAATCAAGGGCTTTTATTTTTACGCGCTCTGCACGGGGAATAAAAGCGCGCTGTTCTGGGATAGATAAACAGCCTTCTTCTATGCCTGTATCACCGTCGGCATCAAGAAGTTCTGGATTTATTAATACCAGTCTTTGATCTCTTGTTTCAGAGACATCAATGACGATAATGCGCTGGTGGATATTCACCTGTGTCGCGGCTAAACCGATACCTTCTTCCAAATACATCGTTTCAAACATATCATCGACAATTTTTTGAATTTCGGCATCAACTTTTTCGACTGGCTTTGCAATCGTGCGAAGGCGCTCGTCTGGATAATGTAATACGTGTAACACTGCCATAATTTATTCGGACTGTTTCTAAAATGTGAATAGGATTTAACGTCTATTCTAGACATTTATTGTCTAGATTGACAGTATTTGGTGTGTTTAGCACTCACCCTGTTTGCTAAAAACAATATAACAATATTAGGATAATGCATGGATGCTAGAGAAATATGGATAAGGCTTAATGCTGTTTCAAGACTACCTATTAATAAAGCGATTCAAATTGCAAGGTATCTACAATCTTTGACTCAGTTAAACCAAAGACTATTAATAGGTTGTGGTCTATCAGAACAACAAAGTTATCAATTCTTAAGGCTTCACGCAAATACTGTCAACGATACATTAAAGTGGTTAGATAAAAACGAATCATCATTATTAACAATTATAGATTCAGATTATCCATCTTTATTAAAACAAATTTCATCACCGCCACTTTTGCTTTTTGTTGCAGGAAATAAGCAGCATTTAAAAAGCACACAAATTGCATTAATTGGTAGTCGAGTTGCTACACCTTATGGTTCCAAATGGGCAACTTATTTTGCACAGGAATTAGTAAAGAAAGAACTCACTATTACAAGTGGGTTAGCTCAAGGTATTGATGGTATAGGGCATCGAAGTGCATTAAAGAATAATGGTATTACTATTGCTGTACTAGGAAGTGGCTTAGCGCAGATTTATCCGTCATTCCATCGCACTCTTGCAACACAAATAAAAGAATCCGGTCTTATTATTTCTGAACATTTACCTATGACACCCCCTTTAGCGCGCCATTTTCCTCAACGTAACCGGATTATTAGTGGGCTAAGTGCTGCACTACTTATTGTCGAAGCAGGAATTAAAAGCGGTTCTTTAATAACAGCAAATTATGCTTTGCAACAAGGTAAAGAGCTGTTTGTGTTACCTGGATTATTAGGCGATGACCATTTTGAAGGTAATCATCAGCTTATTAAGCAAGGAGCAAATTTAGTATCTTCACCTGAAGATATTCTGGAATATTTAAATAGCTCTTTGCAGTGGCTTACTTGTGAGAATGAGTATCAACAAAAAATAATAACAGAAGAATATACAACGTTTACCAATAGTGAAAAACGAGAGGCGAAAACAGAGCAACTTACACCAGAACAACTTACACTTGAACAACAACACGCAATGGATGTGATATTGCCTTTTCTACGTTTTAATAAAACAGTACCTATTGATATCATTGCTCAGGATAGTGGATTATCAACTTCTGAATTAGCTCCTCTTTTATTAGAACTTGAGCTTATTGAAAAAGTCGCTATTGTGGCTGGTGGCTATACTCGATTGGAATAAGTGTAATGAGGTAAAACAATGGCAAAGAATATGCCGTTTACACAGCAACCTGAACAGGGAAAATGTCCTGAATGTGGTAGTGCATTAGTGATGAAAAATGGAGGGCATGGTCCTTTTTTAGGGTGCTCTAATTATCCTGATTGCCACTATATTAAAACACTGAAACCACAAGGTGATGGGCAAATTATTAAAGTGTTAGAAGGACAACCTTGTAAGTGCTGTGGTGCTGATTTAGTTTTACGTCAGGGTAAATTTGGGATGTTTATTGGTTGTAGCAATTATCCTGAATGTGAACATATAGAGCAAATTGATAAACCTGATGAAACTGTTATACCTTGCCCTCAATGTAAAAAAGGGAAGCTATTACAGCGCAAGTCTCGGTTTGGTAAGATATTTTATGCTTGCAACCAATATCCAGAATGCCAATTTGTATTAAATAACAAACCTGTTAATGGTGAATGCGAACATTGTTACTATCCATTATTGATGGAAAAAAGGTCTTCTCAAGGAGTAAGATTGGTGTGCGCCAGCAAATTATGTGGAAAGCAACAAACAAAAAGAGAAGAACATGAATAACGAAGCATCACCTGTAAGTAATACTATTATCGAAGCATTAAAAAATAATAAAGTTATCGCATATCCAACAGAAGCTGTATTTGGGGTAGGTTGTGATCCTGATAGCGAGCATGCTGTTATGGCACTATTAATGTTAAAACAACGTTCAATTGAAAAAGGGCTAATTTTAATTGCTGATAATTATGAGCAATTAAAACCTTATATTGATGATAGTGCATTGACACAAACTCAACGAGACAGAATGTTTGCATCTTGGCCGGGACCAATTACATGGGTTATTCCTGCCAAATCAACGACACCAAAATGGTTAACTGGAAAGTTTTCATCTTTAGCCGTAAGAGTAACAGATCATCCAGTTGTTAAAGAGCTATGTTTAGCTTATGGAAAACCTTTAGTTTCAACGAGTGCTAACTTAAGTGGATTGCCACCATGTCGTACAGTTGAAGAAGTAAGAGAACAATTTGAGGATACAATTCCTATCGTTGAAGGAAATGTTGGTGGTAGACAGAATCCTTCTGAAATTCGAGATGCATTAACAGGTGAATTGTACCGACAAGGGTGATTGTGATGGAAAAATATTTAGTGATGGGAAACCCTATCGAGCATAGTCAGTCTCCTTTCATTCACCAATTTTTTTCAAAACAAACTGGAATAGAGTATGGCTATGGACGCTTACTTGTTCCTTTAGGTGAATTTAATAAAACCGCCTCACATTTTTTTTCTAATGGGGGGCGAGGTGCTAATGTTACTGTTCCTTTTAAAGAAGATGCATTCCGCTTTGTGGATAAATTAACAGATAGAGCAAAAGCATGTGGCGCAGTTAATTCTATTGTTAAATTAGACGATGGATCACTTCTTGGTGATAACACTGATGGACAAGGACTTATTCTAGATTTAGCGAGGCTCGATTTTATCGTGCCTAATAAGGTTAAATCCGTCTTAGTTATTGGTGCTGGTGGCGCAACAAGAGGAATACTACTTCCACTACTTGATTATGATTGTGATATTACTTTAACCAATCGCACATTTACTAAAGCCGAGCAATTAGTAAAAGAGTTTAGTGAATATGGAACGATCAGAGCAGTAGCTGCTGAAGATGTTGCTGATAAACATTACGATTTAATTATAAATGCATCTGGATCTAGTATGACTAATGATTTACCACCGATCCCTAATGATGTTTATGGTTTTGAAACAGCGTGCTATGACCTTTATTATCAAACTGGAATGACTTCATTTCTATATAACGCGCTGAAACATGGAAGTACGCGTTTATCAGATGGATTAGGTATGTTAGTAGGGCAAGCGGCTTATGCATTTGAATTGTGGTATGAACTTGTACCAGATATTAACCCCGTCCTTAATGTATTAAGAGAAAGATTGAATAAATGAACCAATCCATTCAATTTCCAGATCGTGAAATGTGGCTAGCTGAGAATAGGAAAGTTCTTTTTCCTATAATGATCAACGGAATGCTTTTTGATTGTCAAATTACAGAGCAAGAGCTTATAGAGCGTTTTGGTGTTGGTGAGGGGATTTTATTATTTAAACAAAATCGCTGGGACATTGAAGAAGAATTTGAAGAGTTGGTAACAGAGTATGAGTTATCAACTCTTCATCCGATCTATTCTTTATCAATGGCAGATTGATAAGTGGCTAGATAGTTATTTTTCCACCCAACATAATTATTCGCAGAATAGATAAAGTGCTCTATTTCTGCGGGTGAAAGTGGGCGAACCTTTTTCACTGGACTTCCTAAGTAAAGAAAACCGCTTTCAAGTCGCTTTCCTGGCGGAACTAAACTACCTGCACCAATCATTACATCGTCTTCAATAATTGCACCATCAAGTAAAATAGAACCCATTCCTACTAAAACACGATTTCCGATTGTGCACCCGTGTAGCATTGCTTTGTGCCCCACAGTAACGTTATCACCAATAATAAGAGGAAAACCTTCAGGATCATTGGATGAGATGTGAGTGACATGAAGAACCGAACCATCTTGAATATTTGATCTTTTCCCAATACTTACGTAATTCACATCACCACGAATAACAACCATAGGCCAAATACTGACATCTTCGCTAATACGTACATCTCCAATTACAGTTGCTGTTTCATCAATAAAAACATCTTTATCAATAGAAGGTGAAAGGTGTAAATAATTCCTGATTGTTGATTTCCCCATAATTTAACCTCGTACTTAGTTTCACTTTATAATAAGAAAAGCATAGCAGTGGATGGTGGGGGCTGGCGAGATCAATGATTTTTATGATGCATTACTATAAAAATCGATAATAAAAGAGAAAGTAGAGCAATAGAGTGTGATTGATAGAATATACCGAATAGACAACAACAAGATAAAGCGTATATTTTTTGTACACAAGAAGTGTTTTTCGTATCAAAAATAGACGTAAAGTTCAAAAAGAGAACGAACAGAAAAAAAATTGAAATAAACACTTGCGCTAATCCGAGATCTCCCTATAATGCGCATCCACTGACCGGCGATGAGCAAACAACAAGCCACGCAGGACGGTGAAGAGAAAAGAAAAAAGTTTGAAAAAACTCTTGACTCTTCAGAGGAATAACGTAATATACGCCTCCTCGCAACAACGCAGAAGACCGGAAACGGCAGCGAAAGTTGCACTGCTCTTTAACAAATTATCAGACAATCTG